>JANIJG010006844.1:0-23597 GCA_024611175.1 Megaceryle torquata | reverse complement strand
GAGGCCCGCTGCGGAGGTAACGGTGCCGGGCCCGCTGCTGGGGGACGGCGGGGGGTGGGTGGTGTAGTGGTGCGTGTTTCTGCGGAGGCAGCGGGAGGGAGGCGCGCAGCTTCCTCCTCGGTATTGCCGGTAAGATGATGCTGGGGAGACGCTTCCCCGTGCTCTGACGCTGGGGACGAGGTCCGGAAGCGCAGCGGGAGCGAACGGTGCAGGGAGGCCTCCGCAGCGCCGTGTAATGGCGCCTTGCAGCGGGGCCCCCACTCGCCCTCGACTCCCAGGGAGACACAAAGAGGCCCCTTCTCCCCAGATGCTGTTTGCCCATTAGCTCGGTGCTAGCCTCGGCTCGGGCCGCGGCGGGCAGAGTGGAGCGAGTGCAGCTGTAACAACTCCCTGAGGAGCGGGGCGCGTTGGCAGGTAGGTCCGTGCTTCCTTCTGCTCCGCCTGCGGGTGTGCCGTCAGTGCGGGGAGAGGAGACATTTCGCCCCGAAGCAGTGCGACAGTGGATTAGACTTAAACTGTACGGGATACGTAGGACGAACAGACCCGAGGAGGTTTTCACGGAGGATCTGGAGAGAAAAAAAAACACAGCTTGAACGTAGCCATGGCGTTACCGAGCAGCATTTTAGAGCACAGTTACTGCGTGAACTGGCCCACTCGTTACAGGACGAATTGCAAGTTGGCGTGCAGGCCAATCTCCATTTGGTTTCTTGGGCGGGTGCCTGAGGTGCAGCTTAGAGTGGTGTTGGTCAGAAGCTGGCGTCATGAGGTCGGCTCCAAATTGCTCCAGACAAGCTGTCATCTGCGGCGGGCTTCCACAGCAGGTGTGCGTCAGCTGCTTTCAGACAAATAGGTACGACTGGGCAGCTTCTCTCAGCTGGTGTAATTGCCTTACTGGTTTATATTTTAAGTGGCTGTAATTTCCCCTCACAGAAGAGGCCGACCTTGAAAATTGCAGGATGGGTATCTGTGATGGTAGTATTATGGGATTTATTTTTTTTTTTAGGTATTTATTATACTGATCTCTGTTGCAGCAATGATCTTTTACATAAGTTGGACACTGGTGTAAATACAAAAAGGAATTAGAGAATTCACATTTTTCAATGCAGTATTGGTTTTAATAATTGAATATATAAAAAGCTAATTCACTTCAAGTGTATTTCACATCTTACTTCAAACACTACATTAGGTTGGTCCTGACAGTGGAATGACAAATAGGATTATTGCACTGAGGGTTAACTAGACACTGAATGGTAAAGCAATAAAAAGCCTGTGCACGTTTGACAAATGATCAAAAACTCCCAAAAAATAATAAAATATATTTTTATTACTTTCTTCCATTTATATATTAATTTGTCAGCACAATTTGCCATAAAAATACCGTGCAGACTGAACTTTTGCTTGTAGAGTGCTAGAATTGAAGTCTTCCCTAGGTCTATATGAATAAGTGTAAATTTTAAAGTTATTTTGGAAAGGAAACACATTCAAGAGAAGTAATTGCTTGTTCCTCTCCAAAATGATTCATATTTTGTTTCTGAAGTTTTAAGTGAACAAATGTCCTTTGAATAGATGTGTCTCAAGTACATTTATACTTGTTAATTTAGGCTCCTATCTGCAAGCCAGTCTGTTTTGTTGGACTTCTGTGCCAATGGAGAAGCTTACAGAAGGGCAATGAAGCTTGTGAAGTGTGGAGCACAAGTCTTACGAAGAGCAGCTGAAGGAACTGGGGTTATTTAGTGTACAGAAAATGAAGCTCAAGGGGAGACCTTATTGCTCTCTCCAACTACCCAAAAGGAGGTTGTAACAAAGTGGGGGTTGGTCTGTTCTCACATGTAGCAAGCAATAGGCGAGGAGGAAATGGCCTCAAGTTGTGCTGGGGGAAGTTTAGTTTGGATATTGGGAAAAATTACTTTGCTGAATGGGTTGTCAAGCACTAGAACAGTCTGCCCAGCGAAGTGGTGGAGTCACCATCCCTGGAGGGATTTAAAATATGTGTAGGTGTGGTGCTTAGGGACATGGATTAGTGGTGGACTCGGCAGTGCTGGGTTGGCAGTGGACTTGACGATCTTAAAGGACTTCCAACCTAAATGATTCTGTGAAGGGAGTATATGAGATCCACCTTAGGGAAAGCTTTGTTTAGACTGGTTCTATCCAGGTTTCAAATCAGTACATCTGCAAGAGGATATAAACAGTATTTATGGAGACTGAAAAATAAGTGGATACGCAAGAATGTTAGATGAGGTCTGTCACTTAAAAGGCAATTTTAAATCTGCAGCTCTCAACAAGTTCTTCAGTTTCAGTAGGTTTAAAAAAACCACCCAGTTAATTCTACCTGGGTAAATGAACAAGAAATTTAAAAGGAAGATAGAAAATAGTGGAGGAAAGCTCTAATACTAAGCAGGAAGATGAGTGGTAACATTATTATCATCATTATAGGTGAACATGGAAAGTATTGACAATCTTTCACAGTTACAGTAGAATTCTCAAAACTTTGATTTCTTCAAGTACTGGTCCTTGGGCTATGTTGAACATGGCAGTGTAACCTTTCTTCGCAGAAAACTAAATTAATAATTCTGTGTGTGGAGGAAAGATGGGGACACTAGAGGCTTACAGACTTGAAATGCAGAACAGTTCTCATTTTCCTTTACTTCTAAAGACATTATGGCGTATAAGCCAATCTTGGTGTATTACTGATTTTGAGTTATGGTTTCCCAGTGTTTGGGTTGAATGCTTCTTGTGCACAGACTTTGAGTAGAAGGAGCAGTCCAGATGTCTTATACAGTCCCAGGGAGAGAGAACATACTTCATTAACAGGAACTGTTAGCATTGCCTGTGTAAGGCGATACAGATACAGTGTGTTGAAGAAACCAACTTCCCCTTGAAAAATGTCACAGCCTTCCTAAGATTATTTGACTGGTTTGCTGTCCTAAGTGATTGGAAGTATGAATATGATCATTTGAATCCCTCCAAATGAACAGATGAAGAGACTAAACTGTGTAGAATTAAATTAATTAATAACCAATGACATTAAGCTGCTTAAATCACATTGGTATCTCCTGGTATGTTTGTTGAGTGACGAAGAATGTTTTTAGCATCCTTTTGCTGTGGGAAAATAGTGAAATATTCTTTATATCGTCTTTCAAATTTAACAGTAGTAACAAATAGCTTTTGTTTTAAAATATGGTACTGTTGGTAAAAACATGAATGTTAGGAAAGGAAGCAATTGTTTCACAAAGTATAAATAAAATAATTTCACACAGTGAAGTTTTGGGTACTAAGGTAGGTGTTGTTATAGGAGCAGTATTAGCATTTCCTACTTGTTCTGGGTTAAATTTGGTTCTTCATGACAGAGACATGTTGGGAAGATGCCAGATGTAATTCTAGCAACCTTGTGGTTTTTTGTGCAGATGAAAAGATGTACTCTTTAGTTTGCAAAAGATTCCATTAATTTATAGTCACAAAAATTCTTGTATGATTTGTGAAAAATTGTGTGTAGCCTCCCAATAGCCTGAACCCCTTCAATCTAAAGAAAACTTCACTCTATCAGGTCAGCTTTATTAGTGCAAAATACATCTGTCACACAATCTGTGTCCCTACCATAGCTAGGTAGAGTTAATTCATGTCTGAGTCATCTACTTAAATTTCAGTCAGTGCTCTTCTCTTAATATATGTGTTTGCCACATATGGCCAAAACAGTAGTTCATGTTTTGAAAATGTACCCTATGTGTCACCAATAAGGTGGTGAAGCCCTAGAACAGTGAGAGGTGGTACCACCCAGATAGGTGGTAGATGCCTCATTCCAGAAACATTCAAGGTCAGGTTGGACACTGGTCTGAGCAACCTGATCTAGTTAAAGATCATAGAACGTTAGGGGTTAGAAGGGACCTTCAAAGAGCATAGAATCCCACCCCCTGCCAGAGCAGGAGCAAAGCTAGGGCAGATGTCCCTCCTTACTGCAAAGGGGCTGGACTAGATGACCTTTAAAGGTCCCTTCCAACCCAAACCATTTTATGATTCTAAAGCCTGACTTCTGACTTCCTGGAAGCTCCAGATAGTACTTCATACTGACAAGTAGTGTGAAGTGGCTGAGAGAAAAGGTCCTTCTCTGACAGCTTTTGACAAGGCTTTTTATATAAAAAAAAAAAAAAAAAGAAAAGAAAAAACAGAGAGCCCCATGGAAAATTTGTGACCTTGTGCCTAAACTTGAAAGTGTGATTTTTGAATAACATTAGTTAATACTGGGCGGGGGAAATCTGATTGTAGATTAAGGAAAGCATATAGGTGTTTCTTTATGTGAAAATTCTAAAGCAAATAGAAGCACATGTTATTTATACATAATTTCAAATGAAACTGCTAATGACAAATCTCTCTGAACTATATATACCTTTTATTATTGCCCCATTGAATCATAATGTATTAGAAAGTAGTGTAAATCTGTATAGCTGTCCTATTGTGGAGGCGATTAGCTAAAACCTCCACTTGATTCTTGCCATCTGTAACTTGTTAAAACTAAATTTTGACATTTTTTCTTAACACCTTTAAAGTATTTTATTACAAGATCAACCATATTAATAGAATTTAAAATTTCAAATTGATGAAATAAATGCATTTTTGGGGTTTAGAGTTGTTTGTCTAACTTGGATGATCAGTCATTTCAGTAGAAAAATTCCCATGGGTAAGGCAGACAAGATCTTCCAGTGATAATCAGTTCAATTCTAAACTAAATTATTAAAAGAAGACATTAACAGAGTAACATTTCTTTAGGGATGTATCGCCGCTGTAACATCAACTGGACCTTCCAGAACTCAAAGCAGCTGTAGCTGTTCAATTAGTAAAGAATTTTCTCATCTGCTTTTTGCCATGAGTGAAGTCAGAAGGACTATTCATTTGGTGTAGCTGTAATATTTTGAGTCTTTTTCTAAGCTACAGTTTATATACTGAGGTCAGATGAAGCTGGTGGCTAAGCAGTCTGGTAAGGATGTCAGCTTTTCCCGTCTCATTAAATCCATGCATGTTTGTCTGATCTTACTAGAAAAATGTGCTGACAGCTGTACTCTGGGGTTGATCCCTGAGGCTTGGTAACTTCATTATGCAGTCTATTGATTTAGACTTTTTTTATTTTAAGGAAGTAAGAATTCTATCTTAATTAAAAATGAGGGTTCTAGGAGAAGCATCTCCAAATCAGGATGAAAAAATTGCCTTGTAAAAGAGGTAACTGTGTGCGTCCTCACATAAATGCCATGTACTCTACCCTCTCTTCCCTGAAAACTCCCTCTTTGGGAAGAAAGCTGTGGGAGAATAGTTCAAGTGAGCGAGACATAGGGTGGAGACAGTATAGTTCCAGATTAGTTAGGAGTGCTGTAGTTCAAGGAGTCACTAAAGGTGCAGAGCAAAGCTATAGCTTTACCAGACTAGTTCCCATTAGGCACAAACTCTTTCACCGGGTGTTGTCCTGGAAAATTTCTTGAAACGATGTTCTATGTAGTATGCTTATATAATTTTCCTTTTCTTTCTCACTGTGGCTTTATTCTGTTGTGTGCAGAAGAATAAAAGATAAATTTTGCATCTCGCACTACAGTGATAGCATTCTGCAGGTGAAACAGAGATTTTTGGGGAATGGTTTTGTATAATCCTGAGCCCACATACTCTGCTCCTCGATCTTTGGGTGAGATGTGACTCTTGGTCACTGAGGTGTCAGTGGTCATGGACAACTGGCAATAGTACTGTTGCAGTGTCTCCTCTATTATTGTATTAGCTTTATTCATGTGACAGTTCTTTGAAGATGAATTTCTGTATAGTCCAGAAATTCTTAGGGATGGGAGATAGTCCTGCTGAGAGGCTGGAAGAGCTCTGATTTTTGCCAAGGTGAAATAAAAGCGTCAGAAAATGATTTCTTGGTGACACCTTTGATAGACACTAACCCACTCTAGATAGGATGAAGGAATGTTTTGGGGTCTGGAGGCTGGCTGTGAGAATTCTCTGATTTCATCTTAGGCTCCAAGTTTAAAATAGCTTTTGATCATTTGCATTGTTTATGTGGAATTTAGGTTGCCCAAAGCAAGAAATCTGGTATTTCCAGGACTGTGCTATGCACCATCTCTGCTCTCAGCATTAACCACATTTTTGGCAGAAAATTTATGACACTGTTAGGAGTACTTAGCTGCTTCTCATCTTTGTCTTGGCTGTGGTCTGGATTTTCTTCTGATTGCATAGAATTCCTTGGAGAAAAAAAAAAAAATCATCTACATCTGAGGTTGGGATGAGGGAGAAAGGAACTGGTGTTCAGCTTTCTCCACCCTTTCAGGACAATTTATCCACACTTACTTGGATGCATTCCGAGTTTTTCTTGGTTTATCAATGAGAGTTGGCTGTTCTCAGGCAAAATAGGCTATGGCTTTGACCTCAATAAGGTATATAGCAGAGAAAAGACATTTACCCCAAATGGTTTTGGAAAGGTCAGTGTTTTTCCCAGGGGCTAACTTTGCAATTAGCAGCAAGTGTCTCAGGCTGGTTTGGTTGGTTGGTTGGTTTTCTCCCGCTTAGTCATTTCACTGTTTAAAAACGTTCTGATTCAACTTGCTATTATTACACAGTGACCATATTTTATACCTGAGATAGCCTGATTTTTTTTTTTTTTCACCCTTTGGAGCAAACTGATTTGCAAGATTTTTATTGATAACCATCATTTATTCTTCTATACACAAATGGCAGTCAGTGGGACAGCTCCTAATGCTTTGGCAAGGAAGTAACTCATCAGCACAATGTTAAATCTCATTGTAAATAGGTGTCAACCTCTACCTTCTAACCTTCATTAGACACTTGTAATTCAAATGGGTATTCTCATGGATTCCTAAAATTAAGCAGCATGGAAATTCCTTGTGTATTTATAGAAGGGATAAGGATGTTCATTTTTTTTTTTACTGCACAAAATTGTCATACTATCATTTGTACTTTTGGTTTTGTATCTTTCAATAACAAAAATGCATGATTAATTTCATAATGAGAAAAAAAACGGTAAATTTTCTTGGATTTCTTACTTTTGGAACTAGGGAGACATCAGAATAGTACTGAATACAAATCAGTTAATTTTACAAATATTTGTTCAGCAGCATTTGCCAAATAGTGTTAAATGAGGTAAAAAAGTGGTCAAATTCCAAGTGTAAAAAATGTGAAATAAAAGAGCAGTGTACAAGACAATGACTGGTTAAGGGATGCATTCTTTCCCTCCCGTCTCTTATCTCAGCACCTTTGGATTTACAGTTGTTTGGGTTTGGTTTTTTTTCCCAAATTTAGGCAAATAGGAACCTTACAAATGTGAAGTCTCCTAATTGTCATAGGGAAATTGTTTTATCTTTTTTTCCTACTGGGCTGGAGTTTCTCATTTTGCACATTTCACAAGACTCCAAGGTTTTCCTATGCTACAGCTCCATCAAGTGGTAAAATAATTTCCCATTTGGAATTGCAGCTTGGTTTCTGTGAAACACTTGCTTTCTCTTCAGAATGTTTTGAGGCTTCACCCAACTTTCTCTTTATTCTATCATCTTTATCTCCCCTTCCTCCTCCCCTCCCCAGTATAGAAGATAAAGAACAGCTGTTTAGGACTGTGGGGTTATGCACCATTTCTTACATGTGGATCCTCACCTCACTCTGTAATATCAGAGAGGAAACTTTCTATGAAGCAGAGTCCTTGGTGAAAGATCAAAATATCTCACCTTTTGTCACAGGGTAAAAGTATACACATGGACAGATTCTCAGCAGAGCACTTTGTGTGTAGTAATTTATTTGCATGTCTGTGGTCCTCTATACTAAATATTGAGAATTCATTAATTCATCTTGAATTATAGGTATCTTATGGTGTATGTAGCATAATACAGTTCTTCAGTTCTTGTACCCATCTATGTATGTAAATTATGTTTGAAGTGGAATATGTTGGAAAGAGCAGAACCAATTGGAAGGCATAGGGCAATCATACTGGATGAGCCTAAAACTATGTCACCAACTCTGCCCCACATTTCACAAAGAACAGTAAATCAGCAGATCATCTTTTTCTAATGTCAGCTACTTTAGCAGTTAGGAGACAGGGAACCATCCTGCTGTAGTGATGGCTGCCTTATATAAGAAAACCCCTCATTCCACTCTCACAGACTCTATGTTCCTGCAGCAGAACAGAGGAACGGATGCAATTATATGTACTTTTCAGTATGACAGTGCATAGGGTTCAACTTAAGTATTGGAAAAATGCATCCTGTTTCTCTTCAGAAGCTTCTTGAATAGTCACTTGGTTTCTGTAATAGCCATTATTGAGGTGTCACAGGACTTTAAAATGTCAGACAAGAATGAGCTGTTTATAGTGAATGGTCTCTGAATACACTGTGGAGGTCAGGTTGGTGTCTTGTTCAGAATGATAGAAACAGATCATGGTTTATTTCTCTCTCCTGGTCTCTCTCCTTTTATGAAACTCTGAGGCCCTATCTAAGGTTTGAATTTATTTCTGTCATACAGGAAACAAGTTATCTGGGCTGCTGGTCATAGAAAGCAACAGAGCATGCAGATTACCCAGGCGTGTCACTTGTTCCTTCCCTCTCCCCATTCTCAGGACATTTCATCATGGAAACAGTGATGGTACTAGAAATCTGCTTATTGAGTTCCTTCAGATACGGACATGCGTAGATATCCTTGTATCAGGCAGGTGACTTTTTCTAGAGTAGAATCCCTATGTGTGCAACTTCAGATAAAACACTGGTTTTGTGCACAAATTTAGAAGACTAGCCTCTAAGAAAAGAGGAGCACTTAAGGCTCACAGCACACCATTCAGTTCTGCATTCTACATTTAATTCTCATGTTTAGTCAACAGGAGAATAACATTAGTACTATTAACACTTTGTGTGTGTAAATTTGCATCTAGCAAAAAAAAAAAAAAAAGAAGTAACTTAAATCATTGGGTTTTGGTCAGATACCATGCCCACATTAGCCAGTTAATCTTCTTCTTTTGAAGTAGCAAAGGCTTGAGGAAAAAGTCTGAAATAAAAAAAACACCCCCCCCACCCCCCCCCAAAAAAACAAACAAACAAACAAACAAGCACTTTACAATGTGGAAGTCTTGGACCCACTTATATTTTTCTGTTATTCTGTATCACTGCAGCTTATACTGTGTTCATTCATAGTTAGATATTTGAAAAGTGATCTGTAAATACAGGTTCCCAGAAGTTGAGACATAGTACGGTTTTTCTGAGGAAGGTTATTTTGCATTTGCCTTCTGGAAAGATGACAGCAATGATTTCCTTGGATTTGGAGTCTTGCAGTAAACTCTTCATGTCATTGCAACTTTCAGATTAAATTAGTGTTTACTTACAAGTCTGCCTTTGGAGATAATTGGAAAACTATTACAGAATGTACTCAACAGTGTGAGATTATTACATTATTCAAATTCATGTTTTAGCAGAAGGTCCCAGACTTTAAATTTCTGTGATAGAAAACCAGAAACTGATTTTCCAAAACCAGCATTCTTAATAAATTTGTTGACACCAGTACTGTAAAAACCTTAGTAATATTGTTATTGTTTTTCTGTATGTGTGAGGAGCCAGAAATATGTTGCCTATAAAGCCTCCTTTTTGTTTTTGGGAATAGTATTGTTTGATAACAGTGTGTAGACTTTAAACAGCAACAAGTGATCATCTGGTGCTTTTGGTGGAAAAATTATGAATTTCAGAACTTACTGCTTCTTGGTAGTCCAGTAGTACTAGAGCCTACTATGGGCAAACACTGCAAAGTCTACCTGTAATCTCACACAGCAGAGTGGTACCTTCTTGTAGTAGTAGAGACTCTCCCTGTGAGCTTCTGTTGTGGTGTGCATGTATAGAGAAACAAGTAGGACTTGTTTACTTTCATTATGCTAGCAGTGTCTTTTTGTTAGTGTAGGTTTTGGCAATTTTGGGTTATTTTCTTAGAAAAGTGTCATACCCTACCCCAGCAGAAGTCCCTGTGAGCTCTCCTTTCTGCCAGTGTTTTCCTTTCCCAAGTTAGGCTGTCACACCCAGTTACATTTTTCCAGGACCCAGGCTCCTCTGCATTTTGCCATCAGTCCACTAACTCTACTGTACACCGCTTCAATCTAACAAAACTAGTGGTGCATACAAATAAAATAGTGTAAAGTAACATAAATTTAAAAGAAAGTCATGTGAGAATATACAGAAAATTAGTATCACAACTGCAGTAAATGCAATAAACATCTTTTTGCTTTCAGGTTTAAAAATGTCTGACCCGAAAAGTATTGTACACAGAGCCCACTGTATTGAAAAACTACTGTCTGAGAACAATTTCCAAGATACTAAGGAGCACCTTAAAGAACTTGAAGACGTTGATATGACTATAGAATATCTTCAGGGGACAGAAATTGCCAAGGCTGTATACAGAGTACTCAAGAGCTGCCCTTCAGCAGAGATAAAAAAGAAAGCAAAGCAGTTATTATCAAGGTGGAAAGCACTTTACAAGCATAACTGTGTTCAGTCAATGCAAGTTAAGCCGTCAGTTTCTATGTATGTGAAAGAGGAAATGGATCATCTCAGTGTGGTCCCTAGAGAGCAGTCCCTGTCTGAAGGACCATGTCAGCAGGAGGCATTAGATGCTTCTAGTTCTAAAATGTTGGTCTCGCCACAAACTGTTAAAAATATGGTACATAATGATGCAGAAAGCAGCATGAATCAGCTTTCTTTTTTTGAGGATCAACACACTGATAATGAAGATTCTAAACCTGTTGTTAACAAAGCGAGTCTGCAGCAGAATCCGATGAGAGCTCTGAGGTGTAAATGTGCAGATCTTCTTTATAAAGCTTTGGCTGGTGCTGCCACAGACCAAGAAGAATCTGATAAATGGCTAGAGCTATCTAAAGAAATTGAAGAGAGTATTTTTGCTCTTCATGCTAAAAATGACAAAAAGTATAAAAATTGCATCAGAAGCAAAATCTCTAACCTGAAGAACCCTAAAAGTTGCCACTTAAAACATAACCTTTTTTCAGGGACATTGAGTCCAAAGGCTTTTGCTGAAATGACAGTGATGGAAATGGCCAGCGATGAACTGAAACAGCTCAGGGCTTTGTACTCAGAATCATCTGTTCAGGAACATCAGCTTCCACAAGTTATTAATGGCACAAAGACAAACAAAATAAAGTGTAGGCGCTGTGAAAAATTTGATTGCACTGTCACTACGATCGCCAGAGGAACTCTCTTTCTTCCAAGTTGGGTGCGAAACACAAATCCCGATGAGCAAATGTTGACGTATGTTACTTGTAATGAATGTGGAGAACAGTGGTATCACAGCAGATGGATTTGTCTGTAATGCTATCCCTCTTTAATAAATGGTTTAGAAATACAGATACAAGAAAGTATCTGTTGAAAATGTATAATAGAAAACTTTGTATTGCTATTATGTAGATGCTGCCACAAAAAAGTGTAAAATTGGTTTTAAAAACTGGCTGTTATTTTTAAAGGTGACTTGAATAAATCTATGTGGTTTTAAGTAATGTTAATATATAAAGTAACATAATAAAAAAGGAAAAATAATAACACTGTAGATGAGAGGAATATTCACTAGCAAACCCATCAAAAATATTCCAAGTGCTGCAGATTTTTTCCCCAGGGTACTGAGTACTTGGAGTTTTCATTCTCTCCAGCAGGAGTTCTTACATAGAACACAAGTTTCATTTACAGTAAACAAACTGTTTCCAAAACTGCAGTTCACATATTTAGGTCCATTGCAGAATGTTCAGCATGGATTCATTCCTTAATTAAATGACATTTTGCAAGTAACTGTTAGATTATGAAGTTGGTTGAGAGGTAATGTATAACATAAAAAAGGAATGAAAAATATTGTGTAAAAGAGTAGAAGGCAGCTAGCAAATGAAAGCAAAAATACAATTCTGCTTTAGCTTTTTATAGCTATTGGGACAAAAATAGGGCTTGTGACAATTGCCAGTTTGCAGTTCAGATTTGCAGTCTTAAGATGATGTGTCCTGCAACTGTTTAGAAATTACTGCAGGGTCAGACAAGGGTTTATTTAAAAAAAAAAAGTAAATACATTATAAAATTTATCTTATTTAATAAATAAAGCCATGAACTTAATCACTTTCAGAATGGATATCATCTCTTGAACTGGGACATACAGAATCACAGACTATTGGGAGTTTAAAGATACCTCTAGAGATCAGCTAGTCTAACCCCTCTGCCAGAGCAGGATCACTTAGGGCAGGCCACACAGGAATACATCCACGTATGTTTCAAGTGTCTCTAGAGAAGTCCTGAACTGAGCAAATTAGTGGTTTTATATAGAGCAGGTTACCCTGGAAAAAAAATAATAAAAGGAAAATCAATAGCTAAAGTTTTTATAGATGTTTTTGTTCTAGAGCCAACTGGATTACCATTGCCTCTATACTAGAAGCATCCATTTATTAAAAATAATCACCTTAGCATACTTCTCACACAAATACTAGCCCTCTTTTTTTTTTTTTTTCTGGAAAATGTAAAATTACTTCAACCTCAGCTATATGAATATTTTGAATGGAGTATATATCGGAAGTCAGGGAGCTGTTTCTTCTCTGCACTAGGAGAACCATCTGAGTCTGGGTATCTTTCACAGCTGTCTGTTGGTCTGTAGAACACCATGTTCATACTGTGTGTCCGTTTTGTTTTCTTCACGGGTTTTGAGTTACTGTAAATGTTTAAATGAGATTAATTGCATCATGCATTGAGTCCTGATTTTCTGAGCACATGAATGTGTCAGCTCACAGACATAAGAAAATGCAGTGAAGAATATGTTTGCCCTGCCTGAGAGGTTAGGTTCTTGCAACAAAGAGTAGTACTGTTTGGAAGCATTACCTTCATAATGGATGAGATGGTGAAATGGGACAATAAATTGCCAAAGGTACGCTCTGGCACAGAGGAAGGTGTTCTGGTTTACCCTGCTGTATAAACACAGTAGAACTGCAGACTTGGCGTTAATGGAGATACCTTTTACAAATGCACAACAGGCGTCATGCAGTTCAGGGCTGAAATGCATCAACTGAGCAGAGAAACCCAGTGAGTATTTGCTGGAGGAATTAAAAGACAGTTCCTGTGCCCATCTGGCTGTAATACAGCTGAGGCTTAGCCCTGGAGCTCCTGAGCCACACAGCCTGTCAGAGAAAGGAGTTAGGGGCATGAGATGAGAAAATTGCTGTTGGTGAACTAAAATCCAGCCAGGACTAAAAATAAAAGACAGGTCTTGATCTGTATATGATGAAAACAATGCGTAATGGGATGTTACAAAGAGGCACTTGTTATTGCTCTAATGAATTAAAAAAGAACAAAATCCAACCCAAGAAAAATCCTTCCTGTTCTGTTAACAGTTAACTTTCAGTAGTCTGCTTTACAGTGGCATTAGCTAGATTTTTATAATGTGAAAATGCGTGTTTTAGTGGAATTGGACTGATGTAAAGCAAACATTAAAGCGTTAGGCCAGACGCCCAGTTGTGCAACTGTGTAACCAATCAGTATCTGACCTTCCCTCCCAGCCCTTACCCATGTGCTGGAATTGGTGCTTATGAGTGGTTCTGCTTGTTTAAGTGGAAGCACTTCTGTGTAAAGTATTATTTTAGCTTTCAATAAAACTGTAAGAAAGCAAACACCTCTGTGTTAGTGGTTCACAGTAAGCAGCAATTGTGTGCTGTCATTTTGGTGGTCAAGGTCTTGAGGAGAGCTGTAGGCCAGTACTGTGCTCTGCCAGATAACAGTGTAGCAGGAGACTTTTATTTTAGCTGTGAACAAGACACTTATAAATAATTTCTGCCTGCAGATGGTTTTGAAGCCATTCCAGTAATGTACAGCTCATCCAAGTTTTGTTGAAATGTTCCAAGGCACGGATAGTGTTTCTGGCAATATATTTCAAGGGTAAAATTTGTAGCCATAATACGGACTACATTTGTGACATAATGTGCAACATCATTTTATTCTGAACTGCCCCTCACTAAATGTATAGTGCTAAGCTATATGCCCCACTATGACTGGGATTTTCTATAGATCCATACTTACTGAGCAGATAAGAAAATGTAAACAGGGGATATCGTAATACTTTTTTCAGATCATTAAGCAAGCCTTCCTCACTTCAGGTCCGAGTGAGCCATGCCTGCAACAGCAAGAGGGTCACTTGGTTCTAGCCTTTCACATCTTGCCCTTTCCCCTAAGATGTCAGAATAATAATATCCAGTTACTAACAACTGCATTTGCAGCTTATGGTAGAGAAACAACTGTCAGCAACTATAAATTGTCAAAAGATGGATTGTAACCGTGCTCCTTTTATGACTGTCACTTAACTTTCTTCAGTCTGGTTCAAACTGAGAGCAATCAGAACTCTTAGGGCAAGGTCTTGATACCCTCACAGTTGTAAACTCAGCATTTTGAAGTCATTTTCCATGGTAAAACATTGTAAGCAAGCATTCTTCTATTACCTTCCTTCCCAGTAACTGCTGAACTTGAGAGCTGGCTTTGTAACAAATCCAGTTAAAGCTGGACATTAAAAGATGAGACTATATTTGCAAATTTTGTGAAATCCAGTAATCATTAAAAGAATTTCTGTTCCTATAGAAAGAGATGGAACCCTTACCTTTACTCGGGAACTAGCTAGTCTAAGCTGCTAGCTGCTGGATCAACACAAATATCATTGCTAGGTTGTTAACCTAGCGATTACCTAAATGCCAGGCACAAAATACATTCCTGGTTGCCCAGATAGTAGTCTGGAACAAGGAGGAGATCTGGGAATACTGTCAGAAAGGAACAGAAAGTATTGGCAAGAAGGGAGAGTGAACTGGGCCCATTACAGGTATGCTGAGAACGCTGCAGGAAATGAAGCTTTGTTGTTCCAGGGCAGGTGAGAAAGCTCATCTAGGTTTGGTTTCAGTTTATGCCTAGTTCTGCCCACAAGTTTACATTTAACAGTTAGTGAAATTGTCTACAAAATCATGAATTACTGTATTACCTCTTTGATCATCTCATGCCATTGGTTATTTTCACCTAACACAGTTTGTTACCACTTTGGACATTTTTCTATCTGTGTTTGTATCCAGTCCTCCTTACTTGAAAGGTTTTGTAGGAAGCAGATGTCATGTGTAGCATCATGTACCACTATATATCAGAATAGTCTACAGACATGAAATGCCAAATATGAGAGGCAGCCATTCAAGTAAATCATTGCTTTTATTAAAAAAAGTGTAGTCATAGTTTCACTAAGCAAAGTACTGCTCCAGGCCACAGTTTACCAATAGGATCTATTGCCCTTACCCAGATTGTGTAACTGCACAGGCTTAAAATGTTTGACTGGATAAGATTGTATGCTTTGGCTCAAAATGGCTCTAAAAAGTCAAGTTTCAACTATACACCATATGTGCCTGAAGGAGGGTCTAGGGAGTACAGGAAGTATCAAGAGTCCAGAAACAAGAATAAAAGGAAAGCTTTGAAAACTGAGATTCTTCTGTGTTGTTGAAGTAATCTTTTTCCACTTTGTTCCAGGTAGGGAAAAGATCTCTTAACTTTTTTAAGCAGGGAAAATTATTTTTTGTATGATGTAGCATATCCATGATGCTACTCCACAAAGGAGCACGACATAAGAGGTGATGGACACAGATGTACGACAAATGTATAGTGAATAAGGCTAAAGTCTGTATTTGTTTCCACTGGGTTTACCAGAGATGCTGTAAATTCAGCTGCTTCTTGAATCCTATGATTTAATAGTAGCAATAAAGTCTTAAAACGGAGATTGCACTCCAATCTCAAGCAGCCTCTAGCTGCAAAACTTGGCTTAAGATGAGCATTAAATTATCAATGAATTTCACACAACTTTCAATGAAAAAGCAGATATTCTTCTGAGAAGGGCTCTATTAATTGGAGTTGATGTTGCTCCCTTAACACCAGTGACAAAATTCCTGGTTCCCGGAGATCCATTGTTGGATCCATTTCATTCCATACTGTATCTCCTTTTATATCTCCCTCATAGCCCTTTTACTGTAGCACTTTCCAAGGAGGTACTCGGCTGCCATTTGTTGTTTATAACTCTTTCTTCTTTTCCAAGCCAAAAGGAAATTTGTGCTGTTTATTGTTTATTTAAAATATGTTCCTTTCAGTCTGCTGTGCTATGTACATTTCTTACTAAAGCCAAGAACTGCAACTCTTTAGACAGAAAAAGAACAGCTCTGCCAACAGAACTGGTAAAAAGAAAAGTTACCTGGTAACAGGCTGTGGTTAAGGAGTAAATATGTTGAATTATGTCCTTCAGGGAATCTTCAGTGTGTTCATTGAGTGCCTAGAAGATAAGGAAAGAAACAAGAGCACTTTGATAATTTCTTGGATTGCTTGGGGGCTGGCTTGCTGCATTCTGGTATTAACAGAGCTGTAAAGGCTGATGACTTCATATCCCCTTATTTTTTACTGCTGTAATTCAGCCAGGGAGGTGACAAAGTCATGTTTTATTGAGGCCATGTCATCACTTGCCAGGATGGGACAAGGTTTCCTTGCCAACTACAGTAAAAAGCATTATTCACAAGCTCTATTATATGAGAGCTTTGCTGATACAGAACTTTCTCATACACACACAACATTGTCCTTTATTTGCCATTGGGTTGTTACTTGTGCCGTTTGCTAGCACATAACAACTATCTCTCCATGAATACAGCTCTGTGAAAAAAATCCTTAAGGTACAAAGACAGCTTTTGGATGAACATGCACATGAGGGAGCAGCAAGGGTGGGTTGCTGTGCAAAAGGAGACAAGACAGGAGCGGAGAGCGGTTGAAAAGGTGGGCAAGAGCAGTGACTTCATTAAAAAGGGTCACCATCCCACAGCCCCCAAATGAGAAGTGCAGGACAGGTCCTGTGACAATAATCAGCCAAAACTCCAGCGAGCACCAGGCAAGTCCATGGGGAGGAGGCTGTGCTGAGGTGGAGCCAGCTGTCGAATGGGGGGTTAGGACATAAGGTGGGGTGCAGGACTGGGGCCACTGGGCTCAGACAGGGCCCAAGCTGAAATGAGAGTCCAACTGGTGACAGGGCCCTGAGGCAGCTGCCTCCACCCTGATCACCACCTGCAGGATGGTCAGGGAACAGCCTCAGGCAGGGGCACAGCCCACAGCATGCACTTTTGGGACCCTAAGCTGTCTGCAGCATTTGAAATGGGAGTCATTTTGGTGTACATGCTTCAAAGCACATCTTAGCTGGGCATTTTCTTCTGCCTGCTCCTAAGAACTGACAGGTATAATTCACATTACCAACCCTCTCAGTGGCATTATTCGTTCCACAGTTTTTGATCTTTCTATAGCAACTATTGGTTTTGTTACATATATAAGTAACAGTAACAGGGTGGACACAATGGAAAAGGACCTTCAGTTCCTAATCCTCAAGAATGCACCTGTATGTTTTAACCATAAAAGTAACTCTATTGATATTCCATTATGTCTATAAAATCATAAGCATAATAGGCCAGGGTTACAGCACATTCCTTTTCTATTTTGTGTTTGTTCCCCTGTAAAAGAAATAAAAATACACCTTGACTCTGAAGTTCAAGAATTTTGTTTCTAACTAGAATTCTTAAAAATGAGGGACCTGGACAAGCTTGACAAGTGGGCACATGTGAACTTCATGAAGTTCAACAAGGCCAAGTGCAAGGTTGTCCACCTGGGTTGGGACAACCCCTGGCATTAGTACAGGCTGGGGGATGAAGGGATTGAGCACAGCTCTGCAGAGAAGGGCTTGGGGGTGCTGGTGGATGAAAAGCTAGACGTGAACTGGCAATGTGCGCTCACAGCTCAGAAGGCTGACTGTATCCTGGGCTGCATCAAAAGAAATGCCATAACTGATCAAAATGTACATCTTAGAATTGCCATCGTTTAAAGAGGTCATTTTTCTACCCTTCCAGCATTTACTTGATTTTACTTCAGCATTGGATGAAAGAAGATCCCAAGAATAAAAAGTACTTAAAAGTTTTCAAAGTCCAGCTTTTTTAACTAAGAATGTGTCTAATTATCAGATTTGCCTCTAGCATGGATTGCCTTTTAATAATTCAGCTTCTGTCAGGAGGACACATTTCCTTCTGATGATACTGAGATTTTTTTTTTTCCATTCTTTGGGCCATGTTGTAAAGCTGATCCAAAACAAGATGACTCTGCAAGTGGTAATTCCAGTCTGAGTGCATCTCCCTTATGATGGGAAACATGTCATAACTGCTAGAGCAAATAGGTGTATTTCAAGTGCTCTTTCCTTACTCCTGTCATTTTCTATTCCTTTTGATGATGTGGGAACCTCTTTAAAGACACTTAAATAATTTCTGCTTTTTTAATTTTAAGTACATTTTGTCCTATCCTCATGATGAGTTATAAGAGCACAGAAGAGACTCTCCCACCAGCTTCTTTAGACATTTTTTTTTCCTTGTGATCTTGTTTCAACAGTCAAGTTGACATTACTGTGAATTACGACAGAAAAATACACAACAAAACAGTGGCTAACTACTCTTCTTGAGTAGCATCTTTTGGATTTTGGTTAGTTCCTTCACTGACGTGCATATTTTTAAATATACCGTAAATACACCTGTAAAGTGATGCATTGCCTTGCAATGATGCATTTGCTTACACAGAGCCCTTCATGTGCAGCACAGTGAGACCACTGCCTTTAATAAATAACTCTGGCCTGAAAACACGATATGAAGGCATTTTAAAGCTTAAAAATTCAGGGTGTTTTAAAGCGAATAAAAGTCTTACCCTCGTGCAGAGCAACAGCGCTGCCTCCTTGGAGTGCCACACGCCGGTGCTCCATCAGAGGTATGGCCTCTGTATGGCTAACAGCTCTGAGCGGAGCCGTTCCCGTTACCGTGCTTGCCAAGCCCAACGTTTTCCGCACGCCTGTGGCTGAAGGAACACCCTCCCGCCGGGCCCCCCCCGCTGCTAGAGGCCGGCGCGTCCCAGCCGCCGGGGCCGCCTTCCCCCCGCTGCGTGTGCCCGGCCGCGGGGGGCGGGCGGGGCGAACCGTGCCCCCGCGGGGGCGGGGCCGGGGGCGGGGGGCTCGGCGCACGTGATGTTGCTCAGGCCCCGCCCACTGCCCGCTCCGCCATGTTGTTTCTTCCTTCCCCAGCAGCTGGCGGCAGTGGCGGCTTCGGGTGGCGGTGTAGCCCGGGCTCGGGACCGGCGTTGGCTCCCTTCTCGAGGGCAGGTATCGGCCGGCGTGGTGGGATCTTCCTCGCCTCCCTTTTCCCCGGCGGTGGCCGCTGGCTCTGGGGCGGGCGGCCCACGCCGAGGAGGGAGGGCGCTGCTCTCCGCGGCGCTTCTACCCCGGCAGCCTTGGGGTGGGGGTGCGGGGGGAGAGCCGTCTGGAGTTGGCAGGGGTTTCGTTGTGTTCCTTCCTCTTTGCTCCCCGGTTATTTCTGTGTTCCTCGCTTCGTCCTCTGCCGCTGTCCGAGCTCGGCTGGTTCCTGGACGCGCTCCCCGGTGCTTGCTCGCTAGCTGCCATCCTCTGGGGAGCGGGGCCTTGGCCGGTCTCTCCCCACTTCTGCGTGGAATGCCCTTTGCCAGGGCCGCGGTGGGAGGGGGCCCTGGGCGCTCCCCGAAGCCGGTGCGGGTGGCGGGGAAGTGTGGCGTGATCGGGGATCCCGTGACTCCGGGATAGGCGATGGCTCCTTTGGGAAGCGGCTCCTGCCAGGCGAGCCCCAAGCCGGCCCATGGGCGGTCTCCGACCGCACTGGGTTCCCTCAGCGCTGATAAAAGATCTCCGAGCCGTTGGAGTGAAACTCAGTTTTGTACCTGGCCCCTCAACACCTTTAAAACGGAAAAAAACCCCCCAAAACAACCAACCCAAACAAGAATAAACCCAAGAAACGAAAAGATTCCCTTTATCGCCTTTTCTAGTTGTCTGCTGAAGAAGGGACTTAGGTGTTCCCGAGGGGACACTGAGCCGTGTAGTCTTTAGCTCTTTTTCGAACCAGGGACTTGATTTAGCTCTTTTCTGCAACGGCTGCTTGAGTTTCTAATCGTGGCAGATGGCTGCACGAACTTTGATGCGGTGATGGCTGGAGAACCCAAAGGGTTAGATTAGGATTGCTGAATCGTTTATGTTCGAGTGGTTAATGAGCAGTTTTCAATGTGTTACATGTAACTTGTGAAAAATATTTGCATAAATGAAGAATAGTGCAAGAAAACTAGTCTTGAAAACCTGTATTAGTGGCTTTCATAGCAAGGTTACATGTAAATAGATACACAGAGAGACTTAATAACTTGGGTTGGATAAGCACATAGGGAACTTCTTGGCGAAATTTTGGTTTGGAATCAAAATGCTGGTCTGCAGATAGCTGTCCTACGTCTGCTGCCATACATGTTTTCATTCTTTCCTTCTTGTCCATAGTAGTTTGCAGCTTTACTAAATAAGCATGTGGTTTTTATTTGTCTTTACTTTTAAAGTGGTGTACAACACTGGAATTATCAGTGCTTGCTGTTTTTAGAACAAAGGTGGCTGTGTGGCTGGGGTTTAGGGGGGGATTTATTTATTGTGATGTCTTAGTAGCTTAAAAAGTAACAAACTGTAATGGCAGACTGGAGGGAGAGTTATTTCTCAGATATACACAAATCCAAACCTTTTCTTTCCAAGCACCTTTATTTCTAGAGAAACCTAACCAAGGGGTGGTACAGCTACATCTGTGTTTCACTATCAATGTGAAAGTTATAATGAACTGTCAGTTTGCTCTTTTCTTTCAAGCTGTATGAATCTCTGTTTGGCTTAACTTTAATAAAGCTTTTTCTGTTAAGTTAAAAATGGGGAGTGTGTAGTAAGTAAGGAAAAAAAAAAAGATGCCATAGCAATCCTTGATTTGATTTTGAGTACTCAAATAAAACCATCAGTTTCCTTAGACTGAAAATATGTGAAAAACATTTTGCAGAGGGTCAAATGAGGTGTTTAGATTTCAAGTTGTATTTTATTTTTTGTGAATTCAGTATTAAATCATGAGGAACAGATCATTCTGCTCTTTAGGATTAGAATTTTACATAAATATTTCACAATGAATGAAAACTTACCAGCAAAAAGGCTTCTAAGAATTCCTTAAGGCTTTTTATTTGTAATGTTTGTTCTTGGTGTTTTGTTTCTGTTTTCATTCTCTACAGAGAAGAGAGAGGGTGTTTTGGCCTGGTACAGAGCAACCCACTTAATCCCTTAGGGATGGGCTTTGATCCCATTGGGAAGGAAATAAATGCAGGAGGTAGCCTGGCCATTAGAGGCTGCTATTGCTAAGAGTCCCCAGAGGAAAAGGGAAACTAATTCAAAGGGAGAAAGATGAACATGTATGAGCAGAAATAATTGCTTGGTAAGTTACTGAAAGAGTGGAAGCAGTAACAGGGAAGTAGGTTGCAAGGAGAATGTTGGTTAACTCATGAATTGTTAGAAATGTTGGATCAAGAGCAGCAGCACCTAAGGATGCTTTGAAGTTGGCTGAATAGAATATTTTATAGAGTAGAATTAATAGAATATTAAGTAATATAATATTTGAGTTGGGAGATGCTCAATTGTGAGCTGCTGAGAAATGTCAACTCTGATTAAATCAGAATAAATAGTAGTTTGCTTATTCTTCTTGAATATGGGGAACAAGAAGCTTGACCAGGTCTCTGCAAGATTAAACTAGCAGAGGTATAAATGCAGGTATTTCTCCTGACGAGTTTTGCTGATTTGAGTTTGTGGCTAGATGGAAGGTAGAATAAATGAAGGGCTTCCAGCAGGAGGTGCTGGGATAGTTTCATGATCCAGGAGTTTTGCGGACTTGAATATTCCTTCCCTTGACTGCTGCATCTTTCATAGTCCTGAGTCGTGCCAGGCTATTGTTTGAACTGGAGTCCTGAACTATGTAACAGTTACTGTTTAAAGAAACCCAAAAATAAGACTTTCTGGTATACTTCTAGGGTGGGTGAAAAGTAGAAGGGGCCAGTCTCTTCAGTGGTGCCCTGTGATAGAGCAAGGCATAGTGGTCACAAACTGTAACACAGGAAGTTCTACCTCAACATGAGGAGAAACTTCTTCACTGTGAGAGTGACGGAGCACCGGAACAGGCTGCTCAGGGAGGTTGTGGAGTCTCCTTCCCTAGAGACTTTCAAAACCTCCCTGGATCTGTTCCTGTGTGGCCTGCCCTGGGTGATCCTGCTCTGGCAGCGGGGCTGGACTAGATGATCTCCAGAGGTCCCTTCCAAGCCCTGACTGACAGTCATGATTCTATACAAATGGGTGGCAGCAGCTGTATGTCAGTTCAGTTTGCATTGTGGTGCATGTTACATATTATTATGAATAAACTCTAGCGATATTCTGGTGTTAGATAAAGCATGTCTAGTCTGCTTACGACTAGAGGCAATTATCAGATAACCTGTCATCAAGTTATTAAAGATCTGTCGAACAGAAACTACCTTCACAGTGCAAGGGTGGAATCATAGATAAGGAAGACTTGCAAGATGATTATCATTTCAGCAGATTGAGGTAATATGATTGAAGGGCTTCCAGTCTTCTGGAGAACTAGGAAGCTGACAAGTGGCCATCAGTAAAGGGGTGTTCCTGATCCACTTACATTGGTACCCCGTGGAGGAGAAGAACATTTTGGAGGCTTATTAATGTCTGAGCTTGTAATGCATTCAAAAGTACAAAGCATGTAGTATCTTCATATCTGTACATTTCCCTTTGAACTGAGAGCAAAACCTTTGAAGGTCAAACAGGCTTGTGGCCTCTTATGAACTGAAAAAAAAAAAAAAATTCTTGTGCCACTTAATTGGCCAGGGTGTAAACAAGTACCTTCTAAATAAAAGAACAAGGATTGGCAGAGAAAAAGGAGAAAATTTGCTTCAGTTTTCAGGAAACTTGCAAATCTGATATAGGTAACAAGTATATCTACTCTGTACTGATTGAGGACCAAGAGATGTTAAAATTCCACAAACAGTAAGGGTGTCTGAAAGTGCTTTACATAGTTCTGGATTCTGCTTCTGCAGCTCTTATAGTTCTGGTCTTTTTTCTTTTTTTTTTAAGATACTTTGCAGAGAAACAAGTTATGTCATTTTTTGGTGAACTACTGCAACTAACAAACCACAGAATAAAACTTTTTTTTTTCTATGCTAGCCTGCTAAATATTGTCATATGCTCTGTTAGTATTAAGAAAAAAATTATTAATGGAGTAAGTTTACACTATATTATTGAAAGGCTGGTGCTTTTTTCAGACAAAATACTTGAAGTGTTTGTGCACCTTTTTAAACCGTAGGTATCAGACATTAACAGTTTAACAAAATAAGATGGCTTAACAAAGAAACTTGTGAATAGGCTTCAAAGCTGAAATGGATGTGTTGTATGTGTGAACTTGAGGACAGGAAGTTATGAAACATGGTCAGTGTTATTGTTATGCTAGTTATGGAACTGCTAATTCTGCTTGTCAGTAACATTGAGAGAGTGTTTTTCTTAAATCTTGAACAAAGATTTCCACTAAGCCCACCCCCAACATCCATTTTTGTTTTTTTTTTTTCCTTGAATTATTTTTACTCATGTTGTATCTATCTAGAAGCAATTGTCAGATGCTGAACCTCTCT
>JANIJG010006843.1:0-24657 GCA_024611175.1 Megaceryle torquata | reverse complement strand
TCCTTACTGTTTTGATGTTAGAACTCGATGAACACCTCCAGATGTCTCAATCTTTATTATCAACCACAGCTACATTAAAAACTCAAAGGAAAATATGTTGGCTCACCTCTTTGCAAGAGCCATTCATTACAATATGCAGAGAATTGGGCTGCACACAAACTCTAATCACAATAAGTAGGAGGCTGGAAATATTTGCCATTGCCAAAAAAAAAAAAAAAAATCCCCAAGTCAGGGACTCTCATTTTTATTATTTATTTATTGTAAAACAGCTGAAGTGATTCTACTCTGTAGACACCAAACTTGGTGTGTATGAAGTCAATTAGCATAGTCACTGTTTGTTCATTACTCAAACCTATGTCCTCCAATTTACACTACCCATATGCTGGGCTAAATTTGTATGGCATGAGATGCCAGAGAAAGGTGCCAGATCACTAATACATAAAAATTACAAATACTGCAGTGGCTCAACTGACAGGCAGGACTGCTTCCAGGATGGAGCTCTGGACCAGTCTGTCACAAAATTCATCCTGCCCATATGAATCCTTCAAATAATTTTTTCCCGGGCTAAAATTGGATTTAGCAATGTGGTGGGGCAGAAGGCAAAGGATTTTCCATGATAACTGATTTTGGTGGTGACTCTGCAGAACTATATGAGAGCTACTGAAGAGATTAAGAGAGGTCACTTTCTAACAGTTTGAAGGAGTGTGCATGTGTAAACATGCATTTATCATAAGAGTAACTCTTACAAGTTTTCCACACCAATCCTCTAGTCTGTGCCCCAAACCCACAGCACATAACACAAAAAAGCTGTATGATTAAGCCTATATGACAAGGTATTGCAGAGATGTTGCTGAGGTGAGGTCTGACACAGGTAATCCAGATTTCCCCTGGAGCTGAAGGGGTAAAGCATCTTCCTGTTTTAAGACCTTTAGACACTGTGATGCATCATGGAACCTCATCAGCATCAATAGAAACATGGAGATTTTTGTAGCTGATATAGAAAGCAGCAGTGAGACTTGTCTGGAGGATGAATGTGTCTCCCCTGTTTAACCCCTTGGTGGCTTGCAGGAACTCTTGTCAAAGGGAAGGGGAGGAAGGCAAGCATCTGCTGACCACCCATAAAGTGGCCCATTCTGTATGGATGCCCAGCCTTAACTCTGCCAGTACATACTCTGCTGCAAGGCAAAACAGGGCTTTAAGAGCCTCCTCTCTCCCCTATCCCAGGTGGATTTGAGGCTATGGCTTCCCGCTGCCTTTCCAGCTGAGCTCTCCTCCCCACTCCTCCCACCCCACTGGGTGCTTTCTGCACACCCTTGTATACAGATATGCCAGCACAGTTTAAGGAAAAGCTCACTTCTGTCAACTGCAGCAGAGAAATTCAGAAAAAATTTAAACTTTCTATCTAAGTAGAATATAGAGAAAAATTTCTGAAAATAAAAGCCGAGTGGTTGCTGGTTTTTTTCACCCTTTTCATACTAAGGAAGACAAAGTAGTGGTGCAGGAGCGATGTGAACTTCTCACCATGCATTACTGTTCATTACAGAGCCCCATCCAGCAGGGAACACCAATCAAACAGGCCATGCAAAAGGCAGAAGAACCATTAGCACCCGAACAACAACTAACAAGGGTGAGGCACAGTCCTCTACGAGGGCAGGAATTCAGGTGCACAGCCTCTTTCATCTTCATTATCCCATAACACAACCACATAGAGTTGTAAAAGGAAGATCCTCCTGCCGAGACCGACCGCAGATGCAAACATAACTGTCTACAGAAATTAGCAAGGCAAATAGATCAGTAGAGTCTTATCGAGTCTTGTGACCACTATTACATTCAGCTGCCGCAGCTTTCCTGGTGGATATCAAACACTAAGTGAAGGGAAAAAAAAAAAAAATTCTATTGCACCTTCCCTGACAGCAAGCCATGTGCACTCCAGCCTGTAAATAGCTAAGCTAATTCACAGTTGTCACATTTATAAATGCCACCAAAGTGTTGAAGAGAATATAGAAATCCAGAGCCATGCATTGTCCCTGATTGGCAAGAACAACACTACCAACCCCTGCTCCTCTTCTGCCAAAGGCCACTGGGCTAATATGGCTGATAAGTGTAATTCAGAAGGCCAACTGTCAAAGCAGATGAAATGCATGTTTTCTTCCCAGCCTTGCAATGCAAATCAGTACGTCCTTTTTGAAAAATGACAATTTCAGGTTTCTTTCTTGTACCCGAATGAAAAAGGTGCCAGTTCTCAACTTGCAGAGCCATATTCTCTTTATGCACAGGCCAGTGAGGGCAGCTAGCTACACTATGA
The DNA here is from genome assembly GCA_024611175.1 of Megaceryle torquata. Lineage (NCBI taxonomy): Eukaryota > Metazoa > Chordata > Aves > Coraciiformes > Cerylidae > Megaceryle > Megaceryle torquata. The sequence continues at coordinate 22,352 of JANIJG010006843.1, read as the reverse complement.
ACCTTGTCAACATCCCCTGCCAATGTGCTTCATGCCAGACCTAGAGCACACAGGCAGAGGTTGCATCAGGTGCAGCTTTGATGTACAGGCACATCCACTAGGAACTGAACCAAAAGCACTAGCTCCCTATGCACACATTGCTCAACTCTGGAGAAAAAGGTAAAACATCTGCTTGTTGCTAATTGGGGAAGTAATAAGACTGTACCCAGAAGGAAACATATATATTTTTTTGCATCTTGTAACCTTGTCAAAAAGACAATGTCATCTGCTTTAGTGCACACACGAAAATATTGCTCATGTCTTACCTCTGGTATGAGAATCTCATCTCTTTGGAAAACATCTTTAACATTATAGGAGTTTAAGCCTCTGCTGAAACCATTAAAAAATGTCACATACAGCTCTTCAAAGCTCCAATCCCAGAGCCTTCCTGAGGATAATGGAGAAGTTAAATCAACTTTACTCTGGGATTACCTTGCCCCTCCAAATCTCCCCTTGGTCAGAAGTAATTTATTAGAAGATTACCTACATTAAAAACAATTCTCTATCCTCCTTGGAAGTATTTCCTTCCATGAGTAAAGAGCTTATGCTAGACTTTGAAAAGCTAGTTAATCAGAAGGACATCTGAGTTAATTTCTCTAATGTTCTTTGCAAAGTGCTGGCATCACAGTCTCCTGAGGTGTGTGGCCAACTGTCCTGTCCATTTTTCCTCCATTTATTACAGTCACAAATTCAGTCTCCACCAAAGTTGTCCACATCATACTGCTTTTAATAACGTTTCTGACATGTGAATGGTAGGTGTGCTATCTCATTTACAGAAACTGCTTTCAGACTGTGTATCAGTGATTTATAGCATAATGTCTGTAGCTCTCTTTGCATAGCTGTATAGGACAGTAAATAATACAACTTAGGAAAGTGTTAATGAATTCATAAAGTATACTAGCAGACAGGGTCAATGATATATTTATTACCTTAAAAAACAGATCAATCTGCCCTTGCTAGAACGGGATAAAAGGTGGTTCTGTCAGTAGAAACACATGAAATTCCTGTTAGTCTATGATACAGAGTAAGCAAAGAGAGCTTAAATACCAAGTTTTCTGCGCCAAGAAAACTGTTTCAGAGAATGCGTAATTCAGTCCTTTAAAAGGGTGGAGATACATTTTTTAACTTTTTAAATTGTATCTATTTATTGCTCAAGAACAATAAAATGTGAAAATAGCAGAGGCCTTAGTTTGAAGGAAAGCAAGCCAAGGAAAGGTTTGCAATCTTCCTTTGCATATTGTTAAGCACATACAAAGCAGTTCTCTATTTCTAGGTACCCTGTGCACTCCACTGCTGTTTTGCACAGCCTGTTTTCCAAGCTGCGTTGCTTCTGGTAGCTGGTGAGCAACCACTGCACATGGGCAGAAAGGGGGCACCCTGTACCCAACAGGTGCAGGATCACGCTCCCCACCCAGACCCCATAGCTCCTTGGCAAACCCCCACTCCAACAACAGCCTCGAGATAAGAAAATTGAATCAGACAAGAATGTGAAATGTTAATTCAAATACTCTGATGGTAAGCAGACTATACAGCAATCAGAATCACTTTAAAAAAATTACTAGATAGAAAAGGATCATAGAAGTGTAATTTCAGGTTTCACACACAAAAGTAGAACTGGGCTTCATCACTGATGCACTGACATAAGAAGCACTAGACCAGAGGCTTTCTTCTTTTCTGACATCCCTTTTACTATTTGCTGGTATGAGCTCTATCAGCACAGCATCTCTCTGGCATTTCAGATGCATGTTCTACCTGCCCTCCTCTCTCCACACCCTCCCAATACCCTGTCATTTACAAAAGGAAGGATTTTGATTAATGACTTCTTCCTGCCAAAAAGATAGCCTTGCAAGCAGCAGAATGAAAATAAGTTAGGTTGTATGGAGCTCATAAATACAATCCTTCTGCACAAAAATCTCCAATTAGTAGCCAGGCATACTTGCTTATGACTCATTAATGAATACTTCTATGTGCTGAACATTCATATCTTTCTGTTTGTGACACCGCCTCCAAGCTTGACCCCCTGTCATCACATCAAAAGGATCAAGGTTTTAAATGAGATATTAGCAATTTCTTAAATAGCTTTTTTTTTTAAACAGCATGGAAAAACTATTGAACCATGACTGTTCAGTCATAGACAACTATTGAAATCCTAACACATCACCTCCTCAGCCCTTCAGCAGCTGAAGGCATGAATACGACGTATTTCACCATATACAGCATTCCTGCATAAGAGTGCGGGAATTTTGGGTTATTAAGACCCTCGCCATGCAGTGAAGCCTCTGTGGGCAGTTTCCCTGAACTGATGCAGAGGTTTGCAGTGTGGGCAGCAGAAAAGCCAGGTTCTGTAAGACAGCATCACTAGCAACTTGCCTGTAATTCACTTTGACTTCTAAAAGGCACTTTGATTCCACAAGGTATATAAATTAGAGAAAAACTTAATTGGTATGTCTTTTATTTTCTACTCTTTTTACTAGCCTTAAAATGGCCTTTTTAATTACATACAACTTACTCTGTATTTTAAAGTGAGGCAGTTTGGCAAATTTGGGTAAATCACAATTTTTTAAAACTTACAATGGCTGATACCATTTAGTTCTCAGACAACATTTTGTGATACTCACAAAAGTAGCAAACAAGGGATCTGTGCAACATTTGCAAGTGGGGAAGCAGTTTCTTTCTGCTCTCAGTCCTCCCCAACACAGCCAGGCCAAACCTTCCCTTTCCTCCACCAAAGGCTGCAGTACCAGCAGTACTTGTCTAACTTGCCTTTCTCCCCAGACCACTCTGCACGCACAATATATTTGCTACTGCTTGGTATGTTTAAAAATCACCAAATCACTATGGTATTAGTGTACTCCCAGGTTTGGCATAGCAGGGCTGGCCACAGCATAACCCTTAGCTTTGTCCTAGTGCTGGGAACAATTCTTATCCACAAAGCTTCCAGGTTTAACTCCAACACATCAGCAGCTATGACATGCCTAGGTGGCTTCTCCTGGGGACATGTGCTTCTGTTCACCTTCCCCTCTGATGAATCATGGGATTTTACTGCAATCTGGTTCACACAAAAGTGAAGCAGTAAGATTTAGATATTCACTTGGCCTTGCTGCCTAATAAATGAATGCTGTCAAAAAAAATCCAGTTCTTGTCATTTTGAGGCTTGCATTGGGTCATTGTATGATGATTGTTCTTTAGAGGGAGAAAAAAAAAATAAAAAGGCAATTTTTGTGGTAGATTGCTCCTTTTCAATATGAGAAGCAGTGTAAGGCAGAGAACATCAGGGAAAAGAAAAAAAAAAAAAAGAAAAGAAAAAAAGAACATGCAGAAGAAGCTCACATACATTATTTTAGGCTAGAGGAAATACCTTAGAGTGAGGGACCTGAACAGCTCAATCTGTTTATCTTATCAAGAAGAAGATTGAGTAGGGAGTTGATTACAACAGATAAGCACATTGTGGGGAGAAAATACCAGCCACTAAAGGGATCTTTAATCTTTAAAGCATAACAACAAGCAAGAACTGAAAGCAGATTTATTCAAACCAAAAATTAAGAATATATTTTTAATTATGGATTCATTGAGTTATTGAGCCTGATAGCAAACAGAGAGAAACTGAATAGTCTAACAGAAAGTTTGACAAGCCAATCTTAAATTTTTTCTGTCCATGCACTCCATGTTTAAGAGTGAGCTGGGGAACAGGGAAGCATTCTGCTTTAAGAAAATGCAATTCATACTTCTTATCAAAATAAAACAACTTCACTTGTTCATGCTTGGTTTCTTTCTTCTACTGGTTGGTGAAAGGGATATTGTTGATTTTGCTAATTAATAATATTTTAACAGCTAAATCGTTCATGTATTTTTAATGCACATTTGTACTCTAATTTCCAATGAAGTCATATCCAGATAACGTGTTAGTAAGTACTGGGGAGTACAATTCTCTTCACATACTTAGTTGGGGAATATTCTGCATCTATACATTAGTTTCACAGTAACAGAAGAACATAACTGGAGGGAGAGAACTGGAACCAGAAAAAGGACATTTTTAAAGTTTCATTAGATGGGACAACTCAAAGGGTCAAGAGAGTCAGTGTTCACCTCTGGAACAGGCTGGGATGCCCCCCCTTGGCTCACTTTGCACTGTGGCCACACCACCTTGGCTGATAGGGCAGTGGGTCTCATACTGCACAGTGTCACACAGACCCTGCATGGTCCTCATCCCAGCAGGGTTAATAGACCTGCAGCTTGGGGATCTCTTACATGTCTCCTTGGCCATTTCGTGATAAAGTGCTTGGACAAGAGTGCTGGAGAAAGCATTTTGTTTATGTGAAAGCAACTATTTTTGTGCATTTTCCATTCCAGATTGCTATATCCACTGGAAAACTAGCACTGAAAAATAAAGCCTTTATAGAAATTGACTGCTTTCCTGTAGCACTCCCTGTTGTGCTATGGGGAGTTGGAAAGCTACCGATATTTACCTTGGGTTTTATTTTTCTATTTACCCGGGGTTTATTCTTCTGTTTACTGTAGATTTCAGTTAAAGCAATTGCTCTGGAAACCCTCATGCCAGTTACTATGATCCCAATATATACTATATGTTTCTTTAAAATGCACACATGCTACAAAGAATGCAAAGAATATCACAGAAACTACTTTGTTTAATTACAAAGTGCATTTAAATAAATAAAATGTAATAAATTTAACTCTCATTTTTAACAATATAACCCAATGGACATTAGTACTATTACATTCATGTAAGTGAGTATAAGATTTTCCCCAGTAAAGCATGAAAAAGTTCTAATATTTGCTGAAGATACAAGAAAAAATCCACACTGATCATCCATCTCTTAACCCATCATGCAAAACAGGCACTTCAGATACTAACTTCAACTTTGCCTAGTTGGACAATCTGGCAGGGTAAAGAAGCTTGGTGCTTGGGAACAAAACACAGCCATCTCCCAACTATATTAGGATTCCTGATCATTCTCAAGAAGGTAATTGCACACACCAAAAATAGTTTGGGTTGCTACCCCAGGTGACACCCAGGAAGCTTCAGGAATCACCAGAAAACAGTTGACGAACTTTGGAAATTGCTCATGGTGAAAACTGAAATTGTAAGACTTATATGACTACCTCTGAAAGAAAGACAAAACAGTCTAGATGCTGCATAACAGCTTATGCACTGTGAAGATCTCTTAAGTGTTCAGGATTTTAATATCTATAGTAAATGCTCTTTACTAATCAGCTTAAATAGTGATTTGAAGTTCCTGTGGACAAGAAGTCCTTTGAGGTCACACAGGACCAGAGAGACTGCACTGATGGGCTACCTCAACTGAAAGACACCCACAGGAAAAGAAGTTTCTATGCCCAAATGACTCATCAAAGAAATTCACCTGCAAAACAAGATTGAAAGGAAACAGGAAATCAGTGATTTGGGTAATTAAGCAAGTATGGGATGAACATGTGTTTGGCTAAACAGAAATCCTGTGTCTTGGTGAAACTGTGGCAGAGTACTGGGTGTCCAGATTAGCAGGAGTAAGCTAAAGTAGAGCAATCTATTCCCATAGCTGCTTTGTTATGGAAGCAAAAAGTATATACTGAAGACAGCTGAAATCGTCTGTGATATCATCCTATGTACTTAGTAAAAACATGAGATAGTTAGGAAAGTCCAGTGACATAGAGTGGTGCTGCAGGTGTGGGATCACAGGCAGAGAAACCAGCAGGTCTCAGAACAGCATTAGGCAGAGAAGTGGAGGATGTTTCTATTTTACAGGCTTGGTCTCGATTGATAAGATAGAGGAAAATGTGAAACGAGAAAAGATTGCACCAATGATAAATTATCCACAGAAAAATCATTACCAGCTTCAGATATGCAAAACATAGGTAGAAGCCTGGAATAATGAGTTTAAGGATTACTCAGTTTAATTCCATCTGTAGTTCTGCTTGTCATCTGATTTCCATAGGATAGAAAAATATCAGAGAAAATAGACCTAAAAGCAAGAATGGCAGGAAAATAAATTGCCTTTGGCTTATGAAGAGCAACTGCAGGAAGCAAGTGGCCATAGCCTGGAAGGGGAAGCTCCGAGGGACCTGAGCACCACTCAGAAATGCTTTTCAGGGTAACAGCTGACATAAAAGATTGGATTAATCATGGTCTCAGAAAGTAGCACGACAGACAATTGTGAAGCTGCAAAAGGAGTGTTTTAGGCCAGCTAGTTTTCACTAGTGAAAGCATTTGTGCAACATGGGTGCTGCCCCCAGTCCAGTGGCAGGGGAGGTGTACTGGAGCATGACACCGAGAGAGCCTGCAGGGACCTGGGCAGCCTTTTGCAGCCCTACCTGCTGTGATTTATTACTTCTGCTGGAGCATAGCAGCTCTTGGGGAGTGGAGGGAAAGCAACGCATGGAGCAGGCTAGTGCTAAAGTTCATGGAATTATTCTCTTAACCATCACTTATGTGAATTCCTACTCACTGCATAAGCAAACGTTTCTTATCAGACCACTATTCCAAATAGACCACTATAACTGAATGCAGTGTTTTCTGTCTCCTTTCAACTTTAATTTCATCTGGCAAAAAAACCCCATAATGCTGAAGGTTTGAAGTCATTGCAAGAACAGTTGCTCTTTGCCCATTTATACTTTTAATATGTTACTGATGAGTAAGGCTGAGTCAGATTTACAATGAAGATACTTGGTCATGCAATTAATAATGAAATTATCTGACGCATGTGTCAGTAGTGCAGCATGGTTCCTATGGAGGCTGACAGGCATTCTACTTTTGACTTCAGCGATAGCAGAGCCAGCCTAATAGTGAGCAATTCAGAGTTTTCTACCTTAAAGTTTTTTTAATGCCATGAATAGCATGCTGTATCCTTGGTAGCATATCTTTAAGGCTATCTGTTGGCATGGCTTAATTATCTGGTATCAGTTCTCAGTTACGAGCATATGAATTCTGCCATGTCTGTTAGAAGCCTAAAAACTCTTTAGCCAAAATGAACATACATTCTCTGGTGTCCTTAGGCACAAGTCTTCTCCATCAGGGCAAGATGTGACCTCTTTACTGGCATTAGTAGTGATACTGTAGTTCGTAAGCTATCCTTTGCTGGGGTTGAAACACATTGTAATAATGTGAAATATTTCCCCAGAAAAAGTCGATCCTGTTTGCCGAGGCACTGCCTGACAGCTTCAACACTCAAGAATCAGAATGCTAAAGATATTTTAAGTCAAAGAAAGCTTATCGTAATAAAGTACAGCCTGGTGTACACAAGGAGAAGTCATTCTCTTCAGTGTGAAAAAAGAAGAGGACTGTGACACACTACATTTTCTCTCAGTCTTATCATGCATCTTATTGCAGCTCTCCTGCAACTACAGTGACAGCGCCCAGTTCAGAACAAGCCTTCCTCTGACTGCAGCCTGGGACTTCACAGCAAGTCCCGGTGCTCCCCAAGTTAGCACCTTCCTCTGCTTAATTACAATGAGAAAAATGGTATGGGTAGGAGCAGGCTGTGGAGAATATTGTTCTTCTAGAGAAAAGCTTCCTAATTCTATTATGATTTTGATTATGTTTTCATTTTTAAATGTCCAATGATAAACTCATAAAAATACATAATGAAAATAGTCAGACCATTAACTACAGGCAAATGCAATATCACTATAATAAAACTTGTAGGTGCCCCTATAATGAGCAAAGCAACACAATTCAGATTAAACAAGGAAGAGGGCATTCTTTGAATTATTTTACTCCTGCTTCCAAAAATTTAATAAATGCATTTTTAATACTGCAAATTATGTTTATGTGCTTATTTTCCTGAACTGGATTCTGTGACAGCAGTCCGCATTTCATAAGGCATGGTTTCCAACCAGCAAAATCTATTCTCAACAGGAAATATGCTCCACTTAGTCCAAAGGTTCCAAGGACATCAAGCATGTTTGTAAAAACATGCTGTATCATAATTGAGAGACTTTGTAGTACTGGTATTTGGACAGCACTTTGCAACTTCAAGGTGCTGTACAAACATTTAACTTATTTATTAATTATTTTTTCTAACTAGGGACATAACCTAGATTTAGTTAGAAGAAAGCTGTGATGAGAGGAGGTTGGGTAAACAGGTTTATCATGTTTATATAAAAGACCATATTGAGTCCTCTTTGTTTTGGTAAGGAAGCTCTTCTAAGAGGTAAAACTTCTCAAAAGCTTCTAATCCCTGGTGGGCAAACTAATGGGCAGCTGTATAACAGGCCACCTTGGACCTCCTGACTGAGGGTTTCAGGTGTATTTGTCACTGGTCTCCCCAGGTTCTCCCAGAGAAGCAAAGATGCTTTCCATTGGATTCAGTGGAACCTGGATGAATAGCTTAAAAAAGGTCTTCCTGTCACTCAGCCATGTCCTTCCCTAATCTCTAAACTAGAGCACTGAAAAACAGCAGCCTCAGTACTCCTGCTCTGGCTTCTGGTTCTATTACCACACTAGGGGATATTTTCAAAGACTCAGGAGTTATGACCTAGATCTACAAAAATATTTAGATTTGTAATTCCTATTAGCTGCTTAACATCCAGTGACATCAACAGCCTCATTGCCCCTCTCCAGCAAGTTTTTTGGTAGCAAACATTTACTTCAGAAATGAATTTTTCCCAAACTCCAAAATTGCTCCAAATCAAATGCAGTATAGCTAAAATCATCTGTCCTCTATGGATTTATGTTCCGACAACACAAGAGAGTGAAACTCTCTCATCTGATCTAGAAATGTCTTTGCAACTTACTAGTCTTTCATTGGCACATAGTAAATTGAGCTCTGGCAATAGCAATACTACTGGGAAATAAAGATAATTAAGAAACATAAAGCATGTCACTCTTCTTGAACCCAGTTGGAATCTTGGTTTTCTGTCTCTCTCTCGTTGTAGGATTATGAGCCTAGTTTTAAGTCTCTATTCTCATAATTTTACATAATTGACCATTTGCAATCTTCTATAATCTAAAATGTCTAATAACTATGCACAGAAAGTGAGCCTTTTCCATAATATTTATAAATATTTCATATGAACTGGAGTTAATACAATTTATTTATAATGCATGGGAGTCTGCAGTGGGTTTATAAAAATAATGGGTGTTAACATGCAGTCATGATTTAATAATCAGAGACTAATTTCTAAAATACATATGGAGAGTAGCTGGTTCCAGTAAGTGGCAATAGGATTGAGAGGTGGGGATAGACAGATGACTGAGGTATGGTTAATATACCACACAGAGCGGAGCAAAAATGGCATTAACAAGGACTCCATCCTGCTGGTACCTTTGATATTTTCAGTATCTGCCAGGACAAAACTAGAATAGCTTCTCCAGAAATCCACAAGATCCTGAATTAATTCCATCCTCCTGCTAACAACTGTGGTAGAGGATGATGTCACGTATATTATGTCACCGTGGTGTAACAACACTATCCAAGGATTCCTGCCTGCTCTGGAGTCTGCCAAGAAGCCATCAAGCTACATGAACCATTAACCATCTATTCACTAATTGATTCAAAACTGTTAAAATGGAAGAAAAGTTCTTTATCTGTTTCACAGATGCCTCTCTCATCTGATACACCAGCAGTGCTTCAGCAATTCCCAGAACACTTGAGATCTACATGGCAGATGGGAGTGATGGAGCCTGCCAGCAGGAGAAAACAGATGAAGTTATTGGATCAACTGGAGAACATGCATACAGCTGCAATGGATCTTCTGGTTTTCATCTGCTGTGAATAAAAGGATGCAGAAATAAACAAGCAGATGCATCTGATGGTGATAATAATATGACCACAATTGCAGTGAGATAACCACACACAAGTTATTCTAGAAAGAACCACAGCAAGCAAATAGACTTTCTACATTAATATAATTTTTGACACACCTCAATTCACTTCCCATGCTCTTTGAACAGCCTGTGTATGGAAGACAAAAGAACACTAATTTTTTCTGCTGCTAAGTGCTCATTTCTGCTTTTGGAGAAGGGGAGAGTACCTTAATACACACAATTAGCCCATGAGACCACTGCTGCAGTCATGCACAGACATCCTTCCTGCAGTTCCAGCTGCACATTTTTTATTATTCATTACAAGACTAATCACACTTTCTATGATGGTCCAGTGACAAAATTACTCTAGATGTATTTCTTCATAATTTTTTTGCACTACTCAGCATCAATAAACTGTGAAACATTGAAATGTATTAGAAAACAATGTTTCTAATGGCTTTCTTTTAAAATTCATTTCAGTGTTCATGTTGAGAAATGCTTATCTTCTGAACTCTCAAATCACTAGGCTGAGCAAACGGGGCCTTTAAAAAAACAAAACAAAACAAACAACAAAAACTAGTTCAGATCCCAATTTTAATAGATATTTTTATATATATATATATGAATCTGAATGGAGTAAGCAGATATTTCAGGGCAGCTGAACCAAGCTTCTCAGAAGTAAATGAGTGTTCAAGCAACAACTTGTGACATGACACAACTCTAAATATTGCAATTCCCTATTGTAAGAGACTTTGCGTTTTCTGTTTGGTAAGAGATCCTGCATATTTATTTACAAGAGAATGCAATTACAAAGACAAAAGAACCCTTAAAAACTAATATGAAATTATTCCCTTAAGTAAAGTTACCTACAACCTTCAGCATCTGCAGTTATAAGCTGTACTGCCTCAACCCTCACAGGAGTATTTAGCACACTCTTCCTGCTGGCTCCCCTGACCTGTTTTGGCTGCTGGTGGTGCCTGTTATGGGTTGTTCCAGCAGGGTCACTTCAAATTCCAATCAGAGCAGCATGTTATATTTCCTGTAAAAACATTGTTTAGATCCATGCCACTAAATATCTACAAATGTTAAATAATATATTTATGACTCTCTATAAATAATATATATTTTTTTAATGTTGCAATATATATTAGTAAAGTGCACAATGTTTCTCATTCTGGATATAATTTGTGATTTCAGCCATCACATGAAGATTATGAAAAATAAACCCAAGTTACTTATGTTGGTTATGTTCTTTGTGCTCTACTGCTTCACCATCCAACAGTATGTTCCTCATATAATTTTAGTTACTGTTTTCTGTTTAGTAAAAAATACAGAAGGGCACTGCACACTCAACAGTCAGAAGGATACATGTGGCCAATACTTAGTTACAGCTTTAACTGATGTCAGTTCTTTGCTGCTTGAAATGCTGGGCAGGACTGGAAGCCAGTGGCCAGATTCCCCAGTGTGGCAGATGATAATGTCAAAACTTGTCCTCCCAGTTCTCAGTCCCTGTGAACCCAACCCCAGATCAGCAAAAAAAAAGCTGCTGAAATTCAAGAGCCAAAGAAGGTAGATGTCCTGAAGGACACATTGCAAGCGTCTTTGAGAGAGACAAATCTGAGCCCCACACCTCTAAAAAGCAGTTATAACTTTATCATCAACTACAGATGGATGCTAGATGCATCCACTTGGCATTTAACTTGTGATTTCAGAAACTTTTATTTCTAATCCTTTTTCTGTGTTTCTGTGTAAGTCTAAAAACATAAATTCTGTTAAACTATTTGCCTTTGGAAATCCTTTGTACTTTCTCTTTATCAGCAGACCATGCACATTGCCCAGCTTTCCGCTCTTAACAAACCCCGAGTTCAGCTTGATCCAGTTTTGCTTTTCTGGAATTACTTGTCTATTGTAAGAAGTCTGTTTAAAGTTCTGTCTTGTAAAAGAAATCTCCAGGTCCACATCTTTTGTTCTCTGTACATGCCTTTTTTGAGCATAGTACAGCAAGTATCCATTCTCTCAGGTCCTGGAATCTGTCCTTGGACTGCTCCAAAGGTCCAAACTCAGAGGAAGGGAGGGCACACATACACCCTTCCCCAGCAGCATCAAGGTCACAACTGTGTGTGAAGTCTAATACAATGCCTTTTCAGAGGATGTGTAAAGAAAACAAGGAACAAGAGTTTGGGAAAATAAAGACCCACAGAAACCTTACTTTTAAAAGCCCTGGAGAAACACAGATCTGTGAAAACAAACAAAATAAATCTCAAGAGATGAAATGCCCTGCAGTCCAAGCTCACAAGACAGACATGTTTTAGATGGGTGTGACCTCCTCCTGCCTTCCCTCTCCTCCAGCTCTTATTCATGCCAACAGCCAAACTCATGCAGTCTTTGCTCCTTGGCCTTCTTCACACCACTGTTCCTACTCAGAAAGATAATGCTGTCCCAAGGGAGGAGGCACTGCTGAGAGTTTCAGATTGCTCTCCTTCTCCAGCCACAGTCACCTGGGACATGCCAGCACTGACCATACCCAGAGACAGCCCCATCAGCTCTCCTCAGCCTCCTTTCACTCACACACCCCACATCACTGCTAGGCCACCAATGCACCTACAGGGTATAATTTTACCTGGGGGAAACATTTTTGTGCCCTGCTCCTTTTTTTTTTTTTTTTTTTTTAGGATGGAAGCCCTACAAAGGTGTCTGAGAAATTGCAGCAACTCAGGTGCTTGGGTACTCAGGTAATCGATGTTCAGGCTGAAGTGACAGCAGACTACTTGGGTAACCTAGCATATTTCTAAGACGAGAATACAGTAATAATGATGTATATGAGAATAAATTTGTAAATATTACTGATCAAACTTCAGATCAATAGATGTTTTACATACCAGAGTAAGCATACAAAATTCAGTGCCAGCTCACGTTTGTATTCATTTAATTCAACCTGTTGATTTGTCTTTTCTATAGGAATGTGAAAATCATTGTATTTCTGTTTAGTTAGTACACAACTCTGTTAGAGAAAAAAAACACAACTACAGTCATCTTGGCCCTGACAACTTCCCTCTACTACCACAAGGTTGAAAGGATTGCACATCTGTGTGACAAAGCAGGTGAGGAAATAGAACCAGCACCTCTCTCAAAGAGGTCCAGCAGATCCATGCCAGGACAACAGAGACGGTGCCCAGGGGATTGCTCCCCTGGAGCCTACTCTTAAGCCTTAAGGGTGCCACTTGGGTCCTCTCTGTAGTTAATCCTCCCTAATTCAGATTTCTTACATGGGATGAATCCTTACCTATCTCATGCCCTGGCACTAGGGAGCCAAGGTCTCTTAGACCAAATGCCTACTTTTCTGTGCCTGAAGTGCCATGGATGCCATTCCTACTCTGTTCTCTATCACTTGGACCTTTTTTTGTAACAAAAGCCTGATGTATGCCAGAAAGACTTCCGTAAAAGCATCTTTAAAAAAAGTATTCACATCACGCAACAACACATTGCAAGGACACAGTAAGTAGCATGATCTGAATTCATGTCATCACTTCAAATATTCATAGCAGATAAACCAACAAAAATAATTCCAGATAAAGCACAGAGTTCTGTTAACTCTAGCAACTGTTTAAAACTTTTCTCACAAACTTGCTTTTTGTTCACAGTGAAGGCATGCACAACAGTGACTCACACATATATCACACATCAAAACTTCTCAGGTTAAAATAGATGCTTTTGGATTAATAGGCAAGGGTTTGCCTGGTAGCTGGGCTTTATGCTAATCTTTATCATCTGTCTAAAAAGCTAATCAGCAGCGTGTTGCCCAAAGTGGCAGCAGGAGCCAGTCCATTCAGAACTGCTCCTGAATGCCACAGACATGTTCCTCCATCTCTCTTCAGCCCTTGGGACTGCCCTGGGTCTGAGCAACCCCACTGCAGACTGGATGGGTGTCTAAAGGCCATGATGGGCAGCATGGATGCGAAGATGACAGTAAGGCTGAGTGCACGCATGCTTGCATTTATGAACTGAGTCAAGACATGTTCTCTTTAGCACTGATAGTCCTAGTATTAGAATACTGATTTGCTCTGTAAAAAGAAAAACCACTGCAAATTAGTATTGTTGGTAACTATTTGAATATACATGGAGAGATCTTTATCTACTATAAAAATTACAGTGAAGATCTTTATTTACAGTGTATTCAGTTAATCATCTAACAGAACTGATTCATCTGTTTTTCATAGCCATGACAAATACTTCAAATTCAGAATGATGTATAGTTCTGTTTTTACAAGTAAATAGATGAACTATTGTTTGCATGACCTTATAATATAACATAGCTTCCTATGGAAAGCCAAGATATTTTTTGGAGGGAAAAAAGGGGTTGTTAAAGTAATTTTTAAGTGTGCACGCAGGCATAGGACATTTAAAATGAGACAAGATAGTAAAGTACCTTTTAATTTATTTCCTCCCAAACACCATGGTAAGTAAGATAGTATTTTGAAAGAGCTTATTCAAGTTTAGAGCTAAATTTTCAGACATGAGGAAAAAAAATAAAATTGCTCATGAACCTTCTTTCCAATATCCTGTAACACTGAATATAAATACATTATATAAATACAAAACATTATTTCCTACAAAAAAAAAAAACCAACAAACAACTGAAGAAAACTTCAGAAATAAATGAACTAATCTCAACTACCATTTTTTGTGTAGAAAAGCATACCTCCAGTGTTTTGAACCTCAAAAGTATCTGTATTACTGTTTACATATTTCTGATATGAACCATAATTCAATCTGCTAAAATGTGTTTTGATATGTAGATCCTATGCTATAACCTAATAAAGCAACTGAACTGACCATATTCTTAGCAAGAGATTCAGCTTTTCAAAAAATGAAATGCCCCTTCCTAAAATCCATTACAAAAGCTGTTAATTTGTAGCTGCAGAATTCTGCTCTGATGATTACAGGATGCTCTTGAAGCTACTGTTTTGCAGCAATACAGCAATGCAACCAATTTCATGGCAAATGCAGTCAAGCAATTGATATTTACATCATTTTAAACTTGAAAACGTAATTAATGATCTTTCTAGTTACCTAAAACAGTTGGTTAGTGCTGCCCTTCACTGGTTCATAATGGAATACCACAAATCAAAACTAATGGTTACCTGACAAAAATGTGGTTCAGCCAGATGAAAACTGAGTTTTCCCTACTTTTCTCTCCAGGAGTTTCACACTCCTACGAAATGAACACCCAAAAATATGTCTCTGTAATTCAGGTTTTCAAGTAGTAAGTGCTTTTATATTACTTCTTTCTCCTTTTCATTGGAAGAAGATAATTTCAAATACTATCTCTGCCCATCGTTCTGGGGTTTTTTTACCATGTCAGAGTGCTACTGTAATTCACTCCTGAATGTTAAATTATGCTTTTCCTTGATGAAAGAAATTCATCAACAAAAGAACAATGAAAATCATCCCTGGAGTGTTTCTATTCAACATTAAAATATTGGGCTGATTAAAATTGGTACTAAGCAATATCCATATTTGTGCAGGAACACATGTGGGATTGGGTAAATAATCAGTAGTTCTCAATATGTGCCTTTTGCCCTGCTGAGGGAACAGAATATAGCTGGTTCTTTAACACGGCAAATGTAATCATCATTGTACCCAAACATTAAACTCCATTTGAGAACCAAATTCAGAGTGGCTTGTTTTTTCAGCTAGCTAGCACATACATACTACAGGAGCTACATGTCTTTAAAAAGCTATTTTTTAAAATAAAACATGTTTAAGACAGTATTAAGAGCTAGAAGATACCTGATGACAGATGATGAATTACTGTTAAATACTGTATGTATTATATGTAGCAAGTCCCAACTTTAGATGCATAACTCAGATAAGAGCAGTGTTAGGTTCTATACACAAACATCAGAAGCAATCCCCGAGTCTAAGACCTGACAAGTCTATCTGCTAAAAAAAACCCAACCAATCCAAGGACAAGGAATATTTCCAAAATACAGAATTAAAATACAGAACCTTCATTTAAAAACCATGTTCAATATTTTTGGACAAATAATATATTCCTTTTTCTAATATAATATGCTTACTGCTATGTTTGAAAAATGCCTGAAGCTTGCATTGGTGATGGTCATTTCTATGGAACTTTTCATTTTTAAAAGCCTTTTTTGCAAATGCAAAAAAAATCATCCAAACAAAAAACTTTGCTGTTCACATTTTTGATCAATTGTATTGACAGCTGTACCCCTGTGGTCACCCATGGAGGTGAGCAGGCTCCCTTGGGACTTGGCTCAGTTACAGAAGTGTGAGCTTCCATGAGGCTCTACATTTTCTGATGGAAACCCACAGACGAGTGCCCAAGCAGAAGGTGAACTGAGCAGAGAGAAATTCAGAAAGTGGGGAATTCTGAAAACTTTCTTTCAAAGCACCTTGAACAATACCATTTAGGGAGGTTTTTTTTACTGTAAAAATTGGCAGAGTTGGCCCAGCCTAGTTACTCTGAATCCATCCTTATTAGGGCACCCTGTTTTCATTTGATTAGTGAGTGTTGGCCCATGAATAGCAATTGGACTTTTATTATCTTTGTCTTCTACAGAATGCATAACAATAGCATGAAAATGCTTCAGATAAATCTCTTTCATCTCCTTTTTTATTCCATGCTGGAATATTAAGGTTTACCCTTTCTAGAAGGTTAAACAAATTTCTGAGGATCCTCATGTTATCCACAATGGTAACCACAACCATTGAAATGCATAGTTAAACCTTCAAAAAAAAAAGAGAGTTGCCTAAAGAGAGAGCTATCAGTTGGCGTACTATAAATAAAAGCAGAACAAATACAGAAACTATGAACTCTTTATCAAATAGAGTAATAAAATGCTTCCTGTTTTGTCACTCCCCTGGTGTTAGCATATCACTACCTTTCCCAAAAAGTCAGCTCAAGCTCCTCTGGAAATGGCTATTTCCAGTGCAATTTGGGAAACTAGAGTTACACGTGGGCTCACCAATGGAGAAAAATGACATTCCATATTGTACCAGAAATCAACATTAAAAACACGATCCAGTTTATTAAGCAGGGTTGATGAGCACAGCTACAGCTTGCAGCCCAGCGGCTGCTGCTGGCCGTGCTAACGCAGTACGGAAGAGCAGCCACGCCGAAACTGAGAGCAGCCGTGCTGCCGGCCACCAGGTAGGGCAGCCATTAACAGCAATACAACCCAGAGGCTTTGTCAGGAGGTTTTTCAGCTACTGCTGGTTTCTAGGAAATAATGAAACCTAAATATACCAGGCTCTGAAGGAAGGAATCAATAGGTGAGAGAAGGGTGTACCTAGATCTGCTACCCTGCACCACACTGGTATCTTGTTCTGCACCATGTAGAGTCATTCTCTGTCCAAACACAAGAGTGACTTTGATCCCAAGGTTTCCTTCTTTTCACTGAAGAGATTAGTACAGATGCCCTCACAGCTCATGTTCCATTCTATCCACTGCAGGGATTTTCCACATTACCGTCTACATTTTGCTTTGGATACAGCTGAAAAGATGTTGTTATTAGCCACTTCCATTTTTTTTAATAATTATCAACTATTTTTCTTTTGAAAAAAAAATGTGTGAAGTATTTGTTATTTTCAAAGGAAAACATTTAGTTTAATGACATATCTGTTCATAAAACAAAGCAACAGTGATTGAAAATAGAGTGTATGCTACCACTTTGTGAAAGTCATTTACAGCACAGAAAGACCACTTTGGCAGACACATTTATGTCTACAGAAGATTAGATTTTGCATTTATTATGGGCATGTGGTATATTATTAATTATTAACACCAAAAATAAATGTTTATGTTTGCAGAAAAACAAGCTGCTAAATTCTGAAAAAATATTCTCAAGGATTTACACATTATGTCATGTGTGTTATGTAAATGGAAACAGCAGAGATTCAGTATTTATTATTAGAACAAAACATTTTTCATCCTGCAAGCAGAAATCCAGGCTGTAATTTACGTACATCTCTGAATGAACAAGTCTGATTCTTAAGAGTAACCCTTTGTATATCAAATAACTGACTTTGCCTTCTCACTGAGGGCTAACCTCGTGGAACTCCTTTGCCCACGTTCCCTGGGGAACTGCATGGGAATTACAAAAATGCTTCTCCCAGGAGACCTGAAATAGTTCATTTTCTGTCCTAGACCTGCAGAATGAGTAATGGGGTCCCACACCCTGCCAGTGGGAAACAATCCCAGTTAAATGAAAAAGCCTTGCTGATGAGGTAGTCTCCCTCCCAGATTTCATACATACCAAATTTCAAGATTTCAGACCAAGATGTCCTGTTCAGAGAAGCTATCAGCCCTGAAACATGATTGTGAAAGATCTCCTTACCCTCTAAGGGGAAAAAGTCATTATCAAGCCATATGGAAATGGAGGCAGGAGTAGGATGTCAGACTCTCCTATCTCTATGTAGTGCACATCAGTGCAACATCATACTCCCAGCTGGCCACTCAGATTACCTTACTGGGGGGCTGGAAGGCTTTTGAGAGTGCTGCATGCCTCCACCAGCCTTTTCCATTAAAACTTTCCAGCATTGCTAGCTGGGCAGAGTGCTATGATGGAATCCCTGTTCTAGACAAGGCACTTGTAGCTGCCAGCATTTTTCTGTTCTGCCATCTATCCTGCTCAGAGAAAACCACTTGCAAACTGTACTATGATGGAGGTTTCAGAGCAAGGGGTGATATTTTTTTTCAGTAGCTTCCCCATCCCTTACCCTTGAGCTGTGTCAAAGCTCAAGCAGTGCCAAAATGCTGTTTGGAGACATTTGCGGCTTTGGTGCTTCACTGAACAAAGTCAGGATTTGTCCCTCTGCAGAAATGCAGAAACCTTTTGATTTTGTTATTTATCTCAACACAGTTTTCCAATCATCCCGCTGCAAATGACACTGCTGGAGGCACCAAAGGTGCAAACCCAGATCAACATTCAAATCCTCGCCAATCAATTGACTTTACAGGAGGTTAAACTACTGTGGGCAAAGCAGCAATAAAGCAGAGGGACGAGCTCTGCCTCTGGGAGAGTTTGCCGTTTCGTGACTTTTTCTACCCCTGTTCGAGCTCGGCATCGGGAGGCAGGGGCAGATTAGCATTCTCCCTGCTCTCGCCTCCCGCACCTTCTGCCTGCTGCTCCGCAAAACCTCCTTCAGCTGGCGACAAAGAGGTCAGAAAGGCGAGCGCAGCGTGCCGGAGGAGCCGAGGGGAGCAGCACGGCAGCAGGCGGCCGCTCCGCAGCGCAGGGATGCACCGTGGCACCGAGCCGCCCTCCGCACAGCGGGACCTTCCCTGCCGCCGCTCGGCCACGAACGGCTGCACGCGCTGCCCTGCCAGAGCACCGGCCCTGCCGTGATCAGCATCTTTTGAGGTCAGGCCTCAGCCGCTGCATCATGTTACATCTGCATATTTCACCTCAGGCCTTAAATACCGCTATGGTGAAACGCTGCGTTTTGGGCAGGCAAGTTCTCTGTGTCTCTGGATGCATTTCCCGGGACACCTACTACTTCAGGCAGAGCCGGGGACTCTGCTGCTGCCCAGCGCAGTGGCCCTGTGCTGCGGGGAAACACATTAATAAAATAATTCTGCTGTATCACTAGAGGTCAACTAGGACTAGAGCTGGTAATAAAAGATTCATAATGGCACATGAGGAGATGCGCTAAATATCCAAACTGCAGCTTGAAATTGTACAAGTCTCAATGAGGTTTAGGACTTGGTTAAAAACTCGCAGTTCAGCTAGTGTTTCACAGAAAAGTTTGCAATCAGCAGCACCTCTTTTGTACCAGCAATTTATGCTGCTTCTAGTAGAAATTATGCCTTGTAGCAAGGCATAGGTGTTCCCATGCTCAGGCCAGTAATCAAAAATTAATCCTTTTCCCTGGTTCTGTTAGGCACCAACACCAGCTATCACTGAGAAGACTAAGAAATACTGCTTGAAGCAC
This sequence comes from Megaceryle torquata, assembly GCA_024611175.1. NCBI lineage: Eukaryota > Metazoa > Chordata > Aves > Coraciiformes > Cerylidae > Megaceryle > Megaceryle torquata. The sequence goes on along the minus strand of JANIJG010006843.1, from coordinate 2,593 downwards.
TTTGAAGATAACATGTTTCTGGTGTTGTGACTCTCCATGTTTTGGTATTTAATGACTGGCTAAATCTTCATTTTAGCCAGTTTCCAAGCCAGTAAGGCAGGTAGTGGGGTCCTGCAATAGCTGTACATATTTAAATATTTCACTCAAACTTTGGTTAATCTTATTTTCTGTTTATCAAATCTGCTTTAGAAATCCTACTAAAGTCCAGTCTCAAGGTGTTGTGGCAATGTGTTTCACAGTCCATTTACATGTGAACAATCGTTACTCACTACTGAAGGGGCTGTTGGAAATTCAATACAGGCATTCACACAGTATTTTCAGGTTTAAAGGCATCATCCTTTCTCCATTTTACTCCAGCTTATGATTCTAACAAGAAAAAAACCAAACAAACAAAAAACCCCCCCAGACCAAACAACACAGTCAAGTCTCCTCTAGTTGCTGAATTCCATCTGCTTTTCCATTCTTGGAACAGCCTTTGACAAAGAATTTAAATCAGATCTTTTTTTTTTTTTTTTCTGAGCTTAAAATCTGTCTGTGAAGTTTGACCATATTTTCAGACTGGATTTGATTTTTGGCCATCATTTTTACCAGTACAGCACATCTAATCTCAGACTTGGTGACACTGCACTCAAACCAGCTGCTCCAGCTTTGATATAGAAAAGGCTAATATCATTAGTCAAAGAACTTAATGATGTTTGACATATCAAATTACTTGGTCCTGCCTTTAATCTTCGTGGCCAGCCAGTACCACCAGCCAAGCGATAGAGCAGACAGGCCAGAAACAGCATGGAGGAGAGAAAACTTCTCACACAGCCCTGTAGGTGAGGTTTAGGTCACATTACCTGAGCAGCACAAGGTGAAGAGTAGGTGCGTATGGCATGCTTGGCTCTGCTCTCCACCAAATACACCACTAGCATTATCATGACGTGAAGAGCTGTGCTCTGCATGCATGGAAAGGAGGCTTCCTCCTCCAATTCAAGTGTAAAATAATACAGCCCTCCTCAAGTACTCCCAAACCATTCACCTACCAGCACCTCCAAGCAGTCGACCCAGACCTGTCCACAGCCAGCCAAAGCCACCACACCTGGAGCACTTCTGAGGCAGAGGTCCTCAACAGCTGTCATGGGCAGCAGGGCTGGTCCAATCACATGTGCCACTGCAGGGACTTGGCTCAGTGCATACAATGTCTTGCACTTTACTGTACAGCCATCCGTCTGTCTGGTAATTAGGAAAACAAGCAATTTCTTCCAACTGCAGTGAAACTGTGACCCTCTCCTTTACAAAAGGTCCTATAAAACCTCAACGCCTAATGCTTCCAGCTCAAGGGCTAAAAGAACTAAAAAGTGCATCTCCTATCCTTTTGTACCATCTCGGACAATTTCTCTGCGCCGGGAGGCTGCAAACAGAGCAAGAACTGCTTTGGGGGCTGAAAAAGCCCACAGCTGATTGTTCCCAAGTTTCTCACACAAATGACTTTTCCATGTAAGTGGTACCTGCACTATCACAGACAGAGAGATACCAGAGAAGGAATGGAAAGGAGAAGCAATACCACTGCCCACACAGGGAAACAACAGCTGGGAGGAAGGCATCTTTTTGACTTTGCTGGTTTGTGTGTCTGTAAGGGGAAGAAGTAAAACGTCCTTCTCCGTGACTCCTTCTAGTTATTTACACAACCTACCCATTTCTAAAGACCAAATGAACAAGTCTCTTACTCTACCAGAAATCCACTGCCTTGTTTCAGGTGTTGACATTCTGACATTGGAAAATACCAAATGTTGTCAACAGAATACAATGGTACTGTTTCCTACATAAACACATTCAACACCTCTTAACATGCAAACCACGCAAAACAAACAATAAACACAACGCCTGAGCATTCACAATACAGCCAGTGTCCAACTGCCCAGACCCGGCACCTGCAGTCTGTCAAATTCAGTAACGAGATAGTTGCCAGGAGTACACACAAGTTCTACACAGGACTTGCTAATCATTAGATACTGTTTTATAGCCTGGAGAAGTCTGAAGGGGAGAACTGAGTACATCTCGCATTTACACAACAGAAAGGGAGCAAGTGTTGGGAGGGAACCGGGCAGGCAGAGAGGATGTGGGGCCGGAGTTTTGACGTCTTTCTAGAGCCTAGAACGACTAGTATAAGGAAGGCAGTCAAAGCAGCACCACAACAGTACAAATAACGCTTTTCCTCTGTTTCGGTGTCACTTTGGTGCTGTGGGCGAAGAAAGCTTTCCAGGCACATCCAGCCTTTGCGGAAGGACCCTCTGGCGAAGGAGACGGGACGCTGCCGTGTCCCCGCGCCAAAGAGCCGCTGCGGCGGGGCGCTCGGGTCAGCCCGCCCGGCTCCTGGCTCGAAGAGCAGAAGCACTTACGGCGATCTCCGCGTGTGCGATACCAGGCCAGAGCCGAAATTAAAAAAAAAAAAAAAAAAAAAAAAAAAAAAAAAAAGGGGGGGGGGGGTGGTTGGAAATAAGGCTGCTCCGTCGGGAAAGGAGCAGGCATCGCGCCGCCGGACCCGGCCGCGAGGTTCCCATCCCCTCCGGACCTGAGGGCGGGAGAGTGACAAAACACCCCTGCGGGG
>JANIJG010006839.1:91375-122751 GCA_024611175.1 Megaceryle torquata | reverse complement strand
TGGAGTCTTTAGAGTATTTCCCTTTTGTCAGTTTGGGTCCGCTGTCCCAGTCACGTCCCCTCCCAAGATCTTGTACGCTCCATCCCACTGTGGGGGGAATGTTGGAAAACAGTCTTGGTGCTGTGCGAGCCCTGCCCAGCAGTAGCTACAACATGGGTGTGTTACCAGCCACCTTTCCAGCTCTAAACACAAAGCACAGCACAGGGAAGGCTGCTGTGGAGAAAACTAACTTCAGCTCAGTTAGACCCAGTACAGCATTTCATATTTACACATTTATGACTATTTGCTAAATGTTTTCCTGTTTTGGCAATAATCAGATGTGAAAAGTAAAGATTTACTTTGCAACAGAGTCTAAAAAAACCCAGTGTTTTTTTCTGCAAGTGACCAGTGCAGTTCTGCTTTGGATCCTGAAACAATATGAACTATTCTTCTTGATGGAAGAAAAATTCTTTTGTAGCCAGCGATATGGTTACTGGGTCCAAATCCAGAAGGAAATCATGATTGCTTTTGTTAGGCCAGTGCTTTATGCCAGGATCACTTAAGAAGCAGCTACATTTTACAGGAAGTGTGCATTGTCTAGAAGTTCCTTTCCTTGATTATACAGATCTGTTTGACCACTTACAAATATATGAGTTTAGGAAATAAAAATAATTTTAGTAGGGGACATCTGTTTATTTCTGGTTAGGTTACATAAAATCATTAGACTCAAGATTGTGATAGAGTAAATCAGGAGGGGAGTATCTCAGAAAAAAGCTTGCAGGCATCAGGGCGTCAGAATTAAATCTTTGCATGATAGGATGCAAGAAGCAGCTTCTGAGGATTTAAGTAGCTTTCTGTCCTGATTCACTTACCACACATGAGCTTGACATCACATAATTACCATGTTTTCAACTGTTATTAACTGTGAGTTGATACTAATTTTTGAGTTGATATGAGTTGATTCTCATATTTTCTCATGTTTCTGTTTCAATATAATTTAGAAGTTGCAGATGCCAGTTTGTTAACAATGATAGAACAATGCTTTAATGAGGCGTAAAAACCTTAGGTCAGTATTTCAGGCATAAAAATTGTCTTCCAATACTGCAATTTCTTGAACCTGCAGGTGAATGAGGTATGGAAGTAGCATGATTTAAGTCTAATATCTTTAAATTAGAGGTGCTTTGCAAGATTAGTAATTAGAACATTTACTGAACTTGGAAGCATTTGTTGTGATCTTGGGTCAGTTACAAGGGAGGAAGGCACACTCAAGTTTAAGGGAACATGAAGCTAGTTCGTAAATACTGGTTGTATAGAAGCTTTCTATTACAAATACATTCTCAGTATAGACAGTGTACCACCACTAGTCTTGACTACTTATATACTGGCATCAAGTTTCTACCAAAAAAAAACAAACCCAAAAAAACAAAAAGAAGACACTTGTTTCCAAAGACTTTGTCCGTGACCCTTACAGTCTGTGTTAAGCACATGGAATCCTACTTGCAACAGGAAGAAGAACCTGAAAGAAAACCTCATTGGATGTTGGTTGCTACTAATGAAGGCTTGAGTTTTGCTGCATTTTATCCAATCTGATTTTCCTTTCGTGTACCAGTAGACTGTTCTGTGACAAGATAGTATAGTTTTCAAGGTGTCTTGAACCGGCAAGCTGATCTCCATGGTGTTTACTGCAGTGCTGTTTCACAGATCTGCAAAGGAGGAGACTAGTGACTAACTCATTGGTGCTTCAGAAACTTAAGCTGGTTATAAATACCTTGTAATTTCACTTTAAATTTTTCATACTTTCTTCTGCTTCTTCCAGTAGTTGAATATCTGTTCATAATTTTGGGGGTTTTTTGAGAGCTCTACTTGTTAAATGTTAATTGATATGATTGTTATCAATATGAACATAGTAATCACTGAATTAGTCACCTGTAGAGGATTAGTCATCTGCCCTGACTGCTGATTTTATTATAAGCATTTATATAAAAATCAAATCTTTTGAATGCACTCTGTTCAGACCAGGTTAGATTTTTTTTTTCATATTCAGTTAGAACCAACCTCAGCTGTCTATTTAAATCTCTACAAAATATAATATAACCTGTCAGTTAAGAGACAATTAAATCAATTTAAATTCCTTTTTTGAGAGGGTAATAGGCCAAATACATAAAGGGGGGGAGAGTGTGCTTTCAGTTTCTTTTTAAGATTTTTTGATTTTATTATTTACATATGACTTTGTGTGAGTAAAGTAAGCTAGGAAAAATGTAAATTGCTGTAATAAAACTCTTTAGAAAGCTGTAACTGGAGAGAGTTGTCACAACAGAGGGTTATATGGAGTAGAATGCTAACATGAGTCTGTCCTGGAGCACCAGGAACCAGGACTGTGTCTTGCAGTGTGCAGTGCACTTATCTTACAGCATAGAGCTGCAGTGACTTTTGTAATTTTGTTGCCAGACATCAAAATAGTTTGTCAACATTGCAGCAGAGTTTGTCAAAGTTGTATTGTTACTGCAAATTGCTTGAGTCTGATAGGACCTTCTGTTACTATCCAGTATATCATAGGATGCATTTGTTATTCAGTAAATGCATGTGAAGCACAGATTTGTCAAAATCTTCATTGTCCTGGGCAGAGATCCAGCCTCCTGTTAATGATTCTCAATGAGAATCACTCTCTTAAGTGAAAAATTTGTTTCTTTATCATTATTTCTTATTATTATTCCTATATACAGTTGTATGCATCAATGAGTATGTATTGATCAATTAAATGACTTGTTTGCCTTTTAAAACTTTTATGTATAGTTTGTTGTGAAATTAAAAATATTGAGAAAAAAACTTTGAGGGTGCAGGTAAGTTAATATTCAGAACAGGTACTACTAAGTAACATGATTTTAAGCATCTTCATAGTATTTATGTGAGATAATGGGCTTTTGTTCTCCCTGTTTTATACAGATGCTGAAGTCTGAGGCAAAGAGGTTAAGTGACTATGAAATACCATTCAAAAGAAAGTTGGCACAAATGTCTCTCTTTAAAGTAGGGAAATCAAAGGAGACAAAACATATGCTAGGACTGAGGCAGGCAGCATTCTTCTTGTCATCTTTTTTGTTTCTTTAGCTGTTGTCACTGAGCTTGTATTTTACCCTCCCCCTTTAAAATTCTTGAATGAACTCCATAGATTAAATTCTGGCTTCGTTCAAGTTGGTGCTGAAATTTGCATTGACATAGATTGTGCATGAAGTACAAGGGAGGGTCCACACCTTAAAAATGCATTATTAAATTACTCTGTGTGCTGTTTTTAGCTTTCTCTGTTGTCCACTTCTATTTTTATTCAGTGGGTGTTGAAAGCAAGTGATACTTAAATGCACAGTTGATCTGAGCATGAAATGTACTTGATAGCTGCATTCTTGCTGGAAAGAACAGGACAATGACCTGTGCTTGGTGACATAACTATGTGTTTCACATTCCAAAATCTGGTCTTAAATTGCATGATTGTAATCTATTTATAGAAACTCTCAAGTACAGTATTGACCAAGCCTTCAGTAAAGTAGTTGGAAATTTTTACATCAATTTAGGTTTTACATAGATATTACTTAAATGAAAGCAGAATACCTTATACTGGTACAATTTTTGTAGCCCTTAAAAGGCAGAGTATGTAAGGTTTTGGGGGTTTTTTTATGTGTTTGTTGTTTCTGCTGGAGGGTTGTTTAGTATCACTGCAAGTTTCCTTGATGAGAGTGCAGGTATATTAACTAAGGAAGAAAATTCCAGAAGCATTTTGTTTCATAAAGAGTTATGCTGTTTGTATGATGCAACACTATGCGAGAGTGCCAGGTAGTGCAAGAAAAAAGAGAAAATTAATTTTTACTCCTCTGAAGAGGGTAATGTGTACTTGGAACAGTCTAGATTTAAGATGCTAAAGCATTCCTCTGAGGCTTTGCTAACTCTGTTTCACTGAAGAAAACAATGATTCTTTAATTGTTCTCTCAATTGTATTCGGATTTAATTTGCTGAAGTTCCACTGACTGAAGTGAGGGCGAGACTTGCACTCAAATGTCCACATAGGCAGTGTGCCTGGCTGTAAACTGAAGGGTGAGTTGCGTAGCCTTTTTTGCCTCATGCTTTTGCAGAGGATGAGTGTACCAACAGACTTTCTTGGTATTATTATTTTTTTTAACGATAAAATTAGTAGACAAGAATAATATTTTTGAACTCCAGTCTATTTAGAAAATATCAGTGGTGCCAGACACAAAATGTAACTTTGATTCCCAGGCTTTTAATTCCCAGACTGGAAGTAAGCATGCAGTCCTCAGACAGGGAAGCTGGAAGTGTGGGTAGTCCTGGGAATGGAATCTTGTCAAACAGATACTGCTGTTGACTGGTACAGAATGAAGTCTTTCCTGTGCATTCAGATTGACTCACAGTCAGCACTGTTCCTGAACTATTTGAAGTTCTGTATTTGTAGAGGCAGGACTGTGAATTCTTAAAACAGATCCATAGCAGAGGCAGATTCAGGAAGGGAGTCATTGTATAATAACTGAAGAAGCATCATGTGATATGGATACCAGTGCATTCAGAGCTCTACTTCATTATTAGTGAATCTTTACAACAACACATTTGCAAGCCATACTTTGCTTTGATACAGGCAGCACTCAAGATAAGAAAGCACATACCCTAATAAGGAGAAACTACGCTGGATTTTTAAAACAGCTCAAGATAGGTTGGAATGTGGTGCTTAATTGAATAAATGCAAAAGAATTTCTTTGTTCTTTTATCTTGTTGTATAATAAATTCTTTAAAAATAAATTCTTTCCATTCAAGGATGATGAGGAGTTGTTATAATGATGGCATTACCATAATTTTAGAATACTGATTCTCCTTGGCCCTCTTCTCCTGCAAGAATAGTGCACGGATGACAATGGTGATTGTGTCCTCAAACTTTTCTATCCTAAAAGAAGTTATTCTGTCTTTATTGTTTCACAGAACCATTGACTGATAAAATACCATAGCTATGCACCTACAGGCATTGTTTTTACTATTCTTATTTTTATTAAATTTCTGACATTTTCAACTATTCTGTATGCTTGTGCTGTTTCCACTCTTGCATCAATTTTCTTTGTTCTAATTGCCATCCAGTAGAATATATTTAAGTTCCATTAAAATTTATGATGGTTGTGGAGGTCTTTCTTATTTTTCCTGTCCTGTTCTCCAGTTGAAGAAAGGATCTTATCTCTACTGATCTTACATATTCAGTAACATGCAAAATTAATATTGATACTCTTTTCCTGTCTTTCCTTTCACTTTTGATTCAGTGTGCGGACTTAGAACAAACCTTTTCCATTTTACACCATGTTGCTGTCACAAGGGACTTTTCAGTGTGTGGAATTGGAGAACTGGATAGATGAATGGAACAGAATTTTTCTCAAGTGATGAGTTCAAATCTTACTCCTTTAATATCCAGTTCATCCACCAATGAAATAAATAATTAACAAAGCACTTTTGGAGAGCCCTCAGAATGAACTGCACAGCATAGCAAGATAAAAAGCTCATTTTGTGAACTGACCTGGTGATTTTAGCATTATTCATTCTGGGGTACTCAGAAGAGAAGTATCTGAAAAGTGCAAGACATGCATCATGGAGACAAAATCCTGAAGTTGAACTTCTACTATATAGGAAGTAGTGGAATGTTTTTATAGGCCATTTTCTCATTTTAAATCTCTTAGAAACAAGCCCTAATTAAAGGTGATTGGGGGGAAGGGGGTGGGGAGTTCTTGGAGTGGTTTTGGCATTGCTAGTACTTTGGTAGCATCTCTGGTGACTCGAAATGTGTGGCTTCCAACTCATTTTGCAAACCTTTCTTCTCAACAACAAAAAAAGGCCTTGCATTTGACTTTTGTTCTTTGAGCTGTAGCTTGCATGAAAGAAGGGAGCTGCGGAGAGGTGCATGAGAGTCAGCAGATTTCTTTTGATCACAGTCTTGGAAACTTGTGTCTTGATCCAAGAAAGAAAAAAGTCTGAAGATAAACTGCATTAAATCATAAGAGTACTACTCTGAAGAGGACTCACAGCATGAGGAAATTGATTCTGGAGACAGAAGGATGCTTTTTTTTTTTTTCTTCCTTTTTTGCAGCGTGTAATGTAGGAAAGGTTTAACATTAGAAGAAAACCAGCGGGATCTCAGTTGGAGTAATGATGGTAATTTCATTTTAGGAAGATTGATTTGGACTAACTTCCCAGGTTTAAAATGCTTGCAAGCATTTTACATCTAATTGCTTATATTTTGAAACTCCAGAATGGGGGTGTGAGGGCTGTGCCTGTGTCCATTAGATTGTTGGCAGTAACAGCTAAGAGATGCGAAAAGTTTTATAAGTTAATGTAATTAAAACATTTCTGTGAGCAATATGGAGTTATTTTTCTGCTGAGGGGCTAATAGTTATTCCAATACACAATACATTCATTTAAAAAAGCATTCGGTCATCTCTGACTAGATGGGACAGTTTGTTAGAAAGATAACAGTGTCTCTATTTTACTGCAGTTTTTAAATGTCAGCTTTCTGTTCCTTAAGATTTTCAGAAAAGGCTAAGTTAAGTACATTTATTTTGATTTTTGGGTGGTTCTGGGATTTGTTTTGTTTTTTTAATAGTCTTTCAAACTAATGTTTATATATTCTTTGTTACGCTGTTATGTGATATGTTTATAGAGTACTTACATGTTCTTTGCTTTCCATTTGTATCCTTTTATTTGTACAGTATTATCTCTGCAAACTTTGTGTAATTTATAGATTTGGATTGGTGAATAGTAGTTTTATTCTTTGAGCTGAAAAAAACTAGATGCTTGACACATACTTGAACACTTCTTGATCTGGTCACTGTTCTGCAAATCTGCATCTTGCCTCGATGGTACCCCTTGTACATGTGCCTAAGGGGAACGACTTGGAAACTGGATGGTTAGTGAAGGGTGAAATGAGTAACTGCCCACATCACATCTAATGTTTGAATAAATGACAGTTGGTGCTCTCCAGAGCAAGACGCACAAGCACCAGTTACCCTTATCTTAAAAACTTCATGTACACTCTATATAATGTACAATTCCATGGTTATTTATTTCAAAACTTGTCAACAACTGCCAGTAGTTTTTGGGAATATCTATTTTTGTCACTAGCATAGTTAAAAAAACCCAAAAAACAACACAAAACCACACACATAAAAAAACCCCAAACACAAAACCCAAACAAACAAAACCAACCAAACAAAAAAAACCCACCAAAAAAACCCAACACATTCCCCCATGCCAACTCAAAACCATGTTTAACAAAGATATGTATGTATTTGTTGGCTGTTATGAATCCAAAAATAACAGTTGAAACATGGACCAAATAGCAAAATAGATGTTGCAAAGAGCAAATCCCATTTAAGTATTGCCTTTATCGGGCAAGGATTTAAAACCCACAATTTTTATATCCTTGGGAAGAGAACAGAAGAAAAATAGCAGAGTTTTTGGAAGATGAAAGACATTCTCCTTCCTATGCTCTGTGTTTTGGTTGGGTTAATTAAAAAAAAAATAATTTTTTTTTTTTCCCCTTCCCCATGGCTAAAGGTGAGATGGAGTAGGGGGAACAGCAGGATTGGTTTGTTGATTTCTTTGTTTTAGAAAACATTGTCAAAGTGGTTTTTTGTTGAATGTTTTTGTTGTTGTTTGTTTCTTGGGGGGGGTGTGTTTATTGTGTGTGTGTTTTGGTTTGTTTTTTTTTTTCCCCATCAATTTTTATACATCCATTTTTTAAAGTTTCAGGGACCCAGGAAGATGATGTTTTATGGATAGCAATGGCAGGCACTCATCAAGTATGGGCACTGATGTTGGAAGGTGGAAAACTACCAAAGGGAAGGTAAGCAACTGTTACAAGAGATGTGAAATTGCTGTTTATGAAGACAAACAGCTTTTCAACCCCCAAAGACAGAGATAATCAAATTAAACTAAAACATTTTTTTCTCAGCTGTAGTTAGCTTGACTAGTTAGTAGAGGCTTGCTGCCTCTGTTCAGACTTAAAAGGCGTGTGTCCTTTAAAGTCTGCCTGCTTTTTCCCGTCTGTTGGCTGAAATGAAAGATGCTACTTTTGCTATGAAACTATGACTTGGTAAGGGATATTTGTCTAATTGACTGTTATTTTCCATTGCATTTGCTCAATTATCTAGTGATGAATGATATCTTAAGAAGAAATAAAGTTATCACAGAGGCATTGAGTAATTCCTTGTACTGCAGTATGGTTGGTTTAATAACTCACCAGTGCTTATCCTGTAGCCTCTGTTTGTGTGCAATGTTTGACATATTTCAAATTCATTCTTGAAATTGGGTACTATTTTCCTTTAGTGACTTAAAGAAAGGAGTCTGCCTTCGATTTGCTGGGAGTGGAAATGAAGAGAACAGAAACAATGCATACCCACATAAGGCAGGCTTTGCACAGCCTTCAGGTCTCTCTCTGGCTTCTGAGGAACCATGGAACTGCCTTTTTGTAGCAGATAGCGAGAGCAGCACTGTGCGAACCATCTCTCTGAAAGACGGAGCAGTGAAGCACCTTGTAGGAGGAGAGAGAGATCCATTGGTAATCACTTCAAACTTCCCCACACTGCCCTACTAATATTCCTCAAGCCTGACCTGGAGGAACCACTTTTGGGGTGAGAGGGTAAATCAGTTTCCGTGGCCATCAATTTCTTAACTTCACTGCTTGGAATGCAAATGTGTGCCAGTTGTGACACTCAGGTTTTAGTGCAGATTGTTGCTCCTCAGATAACAAAGTATTTCACTTGTTTTTAAAATAGCCAACTTGATGTAGCATTATGTGGTCATTAAAGTCAGGTGAATTCATATCAATAATTTAAATGTGAGAGTTTCCATTTCCATAGTTAGCATCCACACTTCCCAGTTTTCAGTATCTTTGTTTTGAAGTTGTCTTGATTTTTCTCATTTTTTCAAAAGTCAGTGAATTTCCATTTAATTACAATCATTTAAATTGATGTCAACATTGAATAATCAAATGTTTTATTTTAATAAAATACTGTAGAATTTGTTTGCCTTTGGTGATGTGGATGGGCCAGGCATAAATGCAAAGCTGCAGCATCCCTTAGGAGTAACATGGGACAAGAAGAGAAAACTGCTCTATGTGGCAGATTCCTATAATCATAAGGTAAGCATATAATTGTATATATAACTGTTATATATAGGCTTTTCAATTTTTACTACTACAAAGGCTTGTTTTACAGATGGGACATGTCATTTGGTAAAGTATGATAACTTCTAGGACACACTGTTGATAGCTGAGATACTTAGTGCTGGCTTATGAAAATACGAGGCCTAAGATAATGCAGAATTTCTAAATCCTGGTGGTTGGGTTTTTTTGTTTTTTGTTTTGTTGGGTTTGTTTGTTTGGTTTGTTTTGTGGTTGGTTGGTTGGTTGTGGGGGTTTAGTTTTTGGTTGGGTTTTTGGGGTTTTGTTGTTGGGTTTTTTTGTGTTTATGTTTTTGTTTGTTTGTTTGTTTGTTTTCAGATAAGCTTTTTAATGTCTTTGTTTACCTTAGATTAAGGTTGTGGATCCCAAGATGAAGAACTGTGCTACGCTGGCAGGCACAGGAGAAGCAAGCAATGTTATTGGTTCCAGCTTTACAGAGTCAACTTTTAATGAACCAGGAGGTTTGTGTGTTGAAGAAAATGGCCGCTTGATGTATGTTGCAGACACAAATAATCATCAGATCAAAGTGCTGGATTTGGAAACGAAAATTCTTTCCACGGCAAGTAATACTTACTAAACAGGCTGATAGCTGTGTTTCTTGATACAAATTACTATTACAGACTTTGGCAAGTGGTATAAAAATCATCTAGCTGCTAAACCTTTTGGGTGCGGTAGCTTTATTCACAGAATGTTTTGTGGTGATCTGGCAAATAAACATTGCCTGTTAGCACAGCTGTTGAAAGCCTTAGTCTTTGGAAAAGCAACTTTTGCATGAAACCAGATAGTAATGATCTTCTAGAAAAGCATTCAGAAACAAGAGTTAATAAAAAATACAGACTCATTTTCCAGTATGAAAAGCATTTCATGAGCATTTTGTAACAAGTGGCAGTTGAAATCAATTACTCAGTCCTGTAATTAAGATGTAAGAGATGATTTTGGGGGGTCGTTGTTTTAGAACAGGATATGTAGTAGGCTTCCAAATTGTGAGATCAAAACCACTGTCAAATAAGTTCTTTTTGCTTATAAATGTGAGAGCAAAACAAATTTGTGCTTCTGTCCATCTTACAATGGCACTGTGTACTAATGTTGTTCATACATATATGACATAATGGTCCAACTGTCTTGTAGGTTTTTGGCATTTAACAGTACACAAGCACAATGTGTGTTTAAATTTATATATCATATTTATTGATGGCTTTTATGGAAAATTACCCTTTACTGTACATTCTGCATGGTTAAAATCTTGGATTTTATTACTGAAGCATGCAGTTTACCACCCAATTATAAGAAAATAACTATAAATGTTACTTAAAGTAAAAATATAACACAACTGTTAGCATCTTAAAATAAAAGATACTCTAAAGTAGTTACAGATTTTATTATTATGAATAGTAAATATTTTCTTATTTGGATTAATCAGTTCTATCTCTTTCATTGTAAAAAATCATTTTGTCCTTCCCTTTTTAGTTTGTCATTGTAGTACTGGCGCATTCTGTCAGGAAGTTTTAGTCCAATAGCCATATTATTATGTTAGTTTTCCTAGTCTGTCAGCTTTGACACTGTGATTGTATTGTGAAAGCCTATTTGCTTTCAGTACAAACAAAAATAAATAATTTTGTTTGATTTCTACTGATAGTTGCCTATTCTGAATCCAGAAGTATGCGATGTTCCAGATAACCTGCCTCCGCAGAAGGATAAAATAACAAACCTTCCCAAACTGCCTAAATCTGCACCAAATGTTCAGCTTCCTCCACTAACTGTAGCTCCTGGCCAGACAATTCAGTTTTTATTGAAGTTGACTCTTCCTCCAGATTCAAAACTAAATGAAGAAGCACCTAATTCCTGGTTTATCACAGCAGAAGGTAAAGTGCCCGTGTTGTTTTACCAGTTGAATGGGAGTAGGTAAGATACAAAGTGGTTTATACCATGACATGCCTGCAGTACAAGGGATCTCACTCTGATGAATCAAAATGTTCCTCCCACTCTTTTTTGATCTTATGATACATGTTATTTAGAGTTGATATATTTAACAGCTGGAGTGTTAGAGAGAACAAAAAAAAAGCCAAAATCCACTCCCCCAACCCCTCCAAAAAAATCCACAAAAACACCAAACCCCAGCAGTCACTCAATTGGCTGCTTTTTGCTTGAATTAATACATGATGCATTATTTATTATTTCTTTTTAAACTTCCTTGGAACAAGCTGCCAGTGAGGCCTTGTAGAGGTCCTGATCCCCCTTAGATGCTTCTCTACACTCAGTGTCTGTGAACAGCTTATCCCAACCCTACTGTCTGTTTATGATAGGAAGCCCATGCTGAAGCATATTCTTGAAAGAGACTCTTTATTTTTTACTTTGTCTCTTCCAAAAAGTATTTGAGGTAAATTTCTACCTAACAGCCTACTTTATTTCATATTTGCATGTTTCTGCTCTTAAAAGCAGACAACAGTACTGTACTGTCACAGCAATTTATGTACCTCGTGATATAAAGTGGTCTCTCATTCCAGTTTGTGCTTTTGGAGTGCAAACAGACTATTTCCAGTAGAGTCGGCACACTTTTTGGCCAACAGAATCTCCCAGTATTATTGAAGTAAAGATATACGTGATGGCTTCAGGGGTTAGTAAAATTGGAGAATGAACCTAAACTCAACAAGTCATTTCAAGCCCGTAAATTCTAGAGACAACTTTTAAGTATTTTCTGAAAAATGCCAAAAAGAGCACTTCATCCATCTCACAGTAAAATACCAAGTACAATGCAGGTACATATACTGTGCAGTTCATTTTTCAGTTCACATACTCTTAAATGTTCAAATATATATGAAACTCAAGTTCTGTTCTAACAGCCTGAACCTTGCTAAACTGCAGCAACCCACTTGTAAAGCCAACAGGTCTGTTTGGAAGTGCCATAATTTACCTGCAGTTTATGCATTTATGGCAGATACCTTACCTGAAATATTAGACCTCTGCTATAGTTGTATAGCAGCCCATTAATTAAAGGAGCTTTGCTTGCATATCTCAGAATAAATTTTAATATACTCTGAAGAACGTATACAACAAATTTGAGATCCATTGCATTTAAATAAAATGTACTGTTATGTTTACCTGTAGTTTTAAAGCAAAGCTGTGCATCCCTCCATCTTTAAATTAAAGAAGAATTTATAAATTTCTTTTCCTTTTTTTCTGTGTGACTGTTTGTTTCCCTGTTTGTTGCATATGAAAGAAAGTCCTTGTTGTCCTATAGGTAAACCTAGTGTTTTGTGTAGGTTTCAGACCTGGTGTTATATATCCTAGTGATAAAGCTTGTTATTTTCTTACAGGTAGTACCTGGTTGCTTCAAGGACAGTGTCTGTCTGGAGAAATAAAGGATGTTTCCTGTCAAACTATCATTCCCTTTCAGTTACCCAAGAGCTGTCTGTCAGCTGAAGCTATCATGGCTATCAAAGTGTGCCTCTACTATTGCAGCGCAGGTAGTAGTGCCTGTATGATGAAAGGAATCTCATTCAGTCAGCCTTTACAGATCACTGGTACAAACCAAGGCGGCTTGATCCAAGTTGAACTGATACATGAGTTTTTAACTAACTAATCCAAAGCCAGCTAATTTCATACTTTTATTTTACTCTCCACCACTTCTGTAGGAGAAAATATGAATAGATAACTTTTCTCTGTTTTTCAATTTTCCTGGAGCAGCTAAGAAATAATATACTTGGTAAAATGAAGTAAAGTTCCCTACAGCTTAACTTGAAAATGTATCATCACAACCTTATTTCTTTTCATTACAGTAGCAGCAATAATATTGTAATACTCCAGATTCGGTTGCCGATTGTGAATATATTGGGTGTATGCCATTCTAAGCAATGAGCAACAGTTTGTGGAGTTGTTTTGAACGAGCTGCTGATACTTTGTGATGTTACTGTAAGAAGTTCTTTGCACCATATGCACCGCTAGAATAGCTAGATCATTTGGACTAACTACAAATTCCTTTTGTGCCCTTATTAAAATTTAATAGAATGTCAAAACCAGTAATTTCTTTCTCCAGGCTGTAAAAGAAGTATCTTGCTTATTTTTCTGTTTATGACACATGTATTTTCAAAATACATCTTATGCTAGGTGCAGCTCTACTTCTATGCAAACAGAGTGTTTTGCTTAATTAGATACAAACGCCTTACATGAAGAGCAGAGTTTCACAAAAAACTTCTGTGAAAGGAAATATTTAAGTTCATACAGAAGAATTTCATGCCGTTTTCTAACAAAGAATGTGCCTCTCTCTAATGTTTGTGTGTGTATATATACGTACGTATATGTATATATAAAACCCACAAAACCACGCTGGAGTTTTCTCATATGTACCAATTTACATTTTATATTGTGGCAGATAATGGTTGACTATCTAAACTGCAAAAATTAAATGTCAGCTATTTCAAGCAGCATGAATCACTTTCCTAGTCCTATGACTTGTCTGTAAAGACTTGTCTGAAAACTTCTGCCTTGCGAATACATAATATTAAGAAGAATATTATACTCTTAAAGTTTGATTTGGAGTCTTGTGAAGTCAATTAGCTCCCTGATTTCTAATAGTGGCCAGTAAACCAGAACTGTACATTTAATAATGGATTATTTGCATTCATGTTTAGAGGTTCTGAGCTTTTGCTAGAAAACCAGTAACCTAATCTTTGAGAAAGGTGCTTTAAAACTGTATAACAAAACTCTGCCTTTGGTAGTTGTGTTCTGCATGTCCAAATTCCTTCAATTTGCCATAGTAAGTAGCAGGAATACAGAAGAGGTGCAAGATATTTACTTTAGCTGGAAGAGTTTCCACAGTGCTTAAGGTGGTAATTGGACTTGGCTCTGTGCTCTGGTCTTGAGGCTCAGTTCTGAGATAATATAATTTAAGTTTGAAGATCATATTTTCACATACATTACAAAGTTCACTAGTGAAAGAATTTTTATATAGTCTTTTCTAAAACAATCTTTATTGTTCCTGACACCTGTCAGTAAATCCCCAGTATGATTTGTTGCTCTTTTCTGTCAGCCTTTAAGGAAAAATGTTGGTCATGAACCCGAGAGGCTTTTGTTTTAAGGGAACCATATGGGCTGGTGTGGTTTTTCCTTCCATTGAAATGCCAGTCTATCTGCAAGTTCTCTGTAGTACCAGAAATGGTTATTATGTCACCTGTCAGCAAGGCAAGGGCTAAACTGTTATTTTTCTTGTGTTTGTTTTTTTAAGCAACTTTTCTAATTTCAGTGTTTCAGCTTCTTTCAGTGAGCCTGTCAGTTCTCACATACCATTTTGAAGTAGAAAGCTTTGCTGCTATGTTCACAGACAGCAAATTCTATTGGAAGGATGAAGGTACAACAACTGATTTGGATATTTAGCTTTTTTTACATTCTAGTACAACTCTTTCAGAATTTTTTTAAAGTTGTTTAACTTTGCACTGTAGCCAGGAAACTTTAGATAAGCTTCCAGCTAGCCCACAATTTGTTTGTTGCTTACTGGAGAAAACAAAATCAATCAATCAGACAAACAAACAACAACAAAAAAAACCCAACCAAACAAAAAAAGGCAAAAAAAAAAGCCAAACCAAACTTCTCTCTCACTTTGAACTAGAATGGCATTGTATTTGTCTATTCCAATTGGGTGAGATCATCAAATTCTGCCTGTATTCTAGTATTCACACAAACACACACACACAAAAAAAAATGCCCCTCAAAAAATCTGTTTTCTTACTGACACTTTTATTTCATGTATTGCTGTAGGGGAAAGACTGTATTCCTAACTTTATTTAACTATAGTGTGTAATGTTAAAAATCTAGTATTACAGATGTTTTCTATCTAAATGTACATATATACGTGTGTTTAGTGTCATATCGGTTTTTATTTTCAAGTTTTGACTTTTAGTCACTGTATGTAGACACACTCAGAACCACTATAAGTGTATAGGGGGACAGTAGGTAGTAGAAAAACATAAGCATCAAGCTCAAGTCCAGGATTAAACTTTAAAGTACCATTAAATATTTAGGTGTAGACAAATTTTTAAGCAATTGTATTTCAAGGGAAACAGTTTCCGCTTTACTGGTGGCGAGTAGGAGTATATCTGATTGAATCATTTTTTTTATCTTTTGAGGCCCACGTCTTACAGCCAATGTCTGAATCTTACATTAACTAGGGGAGCTTGGGGTGATTTACTATGTCTGTGCTACTATCACCCTTTCTACAAAGCCTTGGAGCGTTCCATGCTACTGCACCATAATGGCTTTATGGTAAAGGAGAGGCAGAAGGTGTGATGATGCCATCTCAAAAAGATGCACAACAACCCACTATTTACAAAGAAAAGCTGTATATCCTAAAATGCCTTTCCCTTGCATCTGGTAAGCCCTAAACCTTTTTAGGCACTAATTCCTTTAATTTGTGTGGGAGAGCTGCTTTTCCTGACTCACCTTACTGGGTTTTGCACAGGGACACTGCTCTAATAATTCTCCTACAGCATCTTAGAAGAAGCTGATTTTTCATTGTGCTCCTGTTCTTGCTGATGAAGGTACTGGTGTTTTTCTGCCTCTTGTGCAGTCTGTGTCCACTGTCATCAGCATTTAATCATACAGCCTAATGCTGTCTTTGGTTTATCCAAGGAATAGCATGCACATTCCAGCTGTCACTCCTGTTTCACTTGTGGTGTAGAGACATTTGAATGTTCTGTAATTAGAAAAAACATGGCTTTTAAAAGATTATGATGTTTAGGGATACCATTTCCATTACTTCCTCCAGGGTTTACAAGATGCTCTTGTTGTAAAGCAACAAGTGCCATAAATGTAACCAGAGAGGCAAATAGAATAGCATGTACAAGCTACAGAAATTTATTTAAGTACCAGAAAGCATCCTCAAAATATGATTCAGAAAAATATAAAATGTTACTCCTCTGTCCAAATACTGAAGAATCAGATATGCTGATGATTGCTATCTCTTTGTATGATAATTTAGTTTATTGGTGTTTCCTGCTATAAAACCTCTAAGCAGGTTGGTATGGGTCAGCACTCCCAGATTTGTATCTTACAGTAAAAGTATGCAATTCAGGGCATTTTCAAAACATGTCTTTATATTGACTTTAATAGATTTGGCATCAGACCATAAGAAAGTAGCAAATTACTGTAGCAAATCTCTAGAATAGTGGTCATGGTTGTATTGCATAATGAAAACAAGTTCAGTGACATTGGCAGTTTTTAGTTGTAGTGTTTGATTTTTCTGGAACAGCTTTTGGTTTATAATGACTATATTAATAGTTCCATGAGATGTTTTTAGAAAATGTATTTAATTACACTATTCTTCATTAGACTAGGAAAAAATGTGGTTTCAAAGAGGGAGCATAATGTGTTTTCAATGTTTTTTAGGTTTTTTTTTTTTATATTGCTTGAATTCAGGCAGTATCTTCCTGTAGTTTGCTCCCTTCTGTTGAAGGAAGGGTAGGGATGCAGACTGTGTAAACCTCTTGATGGGCATGTGTTTTATTTGTAGTTGATACCTTTTTGTGCTAGATTCTCACATGTCATTTTTGGCTTTTCTACAGGATGCACTTCTGCATAGTTCATGTTTTGCCTGTCATGTCTTCCACTTGTAGAACATTATGTTTGTTTAATGCTGTGGTAATGCAATATAAAGCAAGTACAGACCAGATGAGTAATGCATAAGTAGTTTTATAGCATCATGTAAATGCCCTATCTGTTTAGCCTGAGAAGACGTGCATATGGCTTCCAGAACATTGTATAGATTCTTAATGCACTTATTTTTTTATTCCAATGGGCAAATCTCATAGATCAAACCATGGGTAAAAAATTTTTTATGAGAAGGTCAAGAAATACATATTCCTTATCTCTTGCTCGGAGGAGGAGGATGATCAGAATGAAGTAACTTTCCTTCTCGTGCAGGAGCATGTCCTACTGTTCCTTTGACTATTTATTTCAGCAGAATTGTATTATTGACCACAAATTCTCTTGAATTTTTGATTCCTAAGAAGGTTTTTTATATACTGGAAGCCTTAAATGTCTGATTTTCTAGAGTTATGAGTGATATGTCTAGTTTAAAATGACATAGACCTTAGCAGACAATAAGAGATTTATGTACATTCTTAAGATCTGTACTTTTTTTTTTAAAGTCACTGTTATTAGACTTACCTCAAAGACATATTGCAGCTAACCTCCCACAGAAGTGTGTTCATAAACTTTTTATTTCAATTCAAAAGTAAGCTATTCCTTCTATAATGTGTGAAAGGTGCTGTGACGTGTGTCTGTGTGTGTGTCTGTGTGTCTGTGTCCTCCAGCCTGCAATTATGCTGCCTGAGGAGAATTTGCACAGCAGCTTACCAACCACACCCCACTAACTCTCCACTCAAATCTGCCAGCTCAGTTTTTCATATAACAACTTAAAATTACTAATTTCTGTTACAAAGATTCAGTATTTAGAATTAATCATTAAAGTTTTAATTGAAATCCATCTGGAAGGGATTAGTGGAGCTTCTCTGTCCCAAGCAAGTAATGTATAGGAATGGTGACAATAAGTTGAAGACAGTTGTTGAAAATGTGAAACCTGTTTTTTTTTCTGTTAGGTGGGGTTTTTTAATTAAACTACCACATCTGTATTTGTATTCTACCACAGATAATGAATTTAGAAACAATATTTCTAATACTTTATGTTCCATTTTGTTGATGATATAACCAAATTTGATTACTGTCTAACATCAGAAGCAGCTGTTGTATATTTTGTAGCTTTTGTACTATCATATGTAAAACCCTTACTCTCATTAAGGATTAGGATCTATTCCCTGATTGGGATTCAGCACACCTATGATGGAGTTTCTGAATTTATCTTAGTTTATTTCTCCTAATATTATTATGAGGCATTTTGGTTAGTTTGGGGGGGGGGGTCTATCTTTTCCTTGTGCGGTTTCCCTAAGAATGAAATGCAGCAAATATCTTGTTACCATGGAGGGCCCAAGGAAGGTAGTTCCCTCCAACAGCTCCTTTCCCCTACTCTGCTTGTTGCAGATTGTGCTTAATTATTTCTCAGAGGGCAACACATCAAAACTAGAAACCTTGGATATAAGTTGAGGAGTGTTTGTGCAGCCATAATTACTTACTGCTCAGTGTACCTCTTTGTTGGTTCATTGCTTTCAAGTATACCAGAGAGCTGTTGGTTCCAACTGCAGGCCCTAGGGCTAAGCAAAAGAATTGCAAGTATTTTTCAGGTCTTGCCTAGTTCCTTTGAAACATCAACATTTTTGAGCTAAATAAATCCCACTTGTAAAAATCTGTTTGGAAGTCTACCTTGATTTAATGCTCTGTACTCAACATGCCTCAGAAGAGCAATATTCCACACCGTATGTTTCCTCTTTTGACTAAGTATTTAAAAACTCAACCCATCTGTCCATTGTCAGACTTCATAGAAAGCAAGATAACTATTCCCAATTTGATTATTTTAGAATCTTTTTTTTTTTTTTAAATAAGAACTTGTTTTTTTCAGACTTTTGATTAGACTGAAATACCTGGTTTCGAATCACACATTCAAGGAATGTGTCCTGAGACTTGCCTGTACAGACAATTAGCTTACAGGTTTTAAAAAATTTAGAGTTTATAGTAGAGGAACAGAATTTCTAACTGGCTTATATTTTGACTATATCTTCAAAACTGTCCAATTTCACTTTTAAAGGAGAATTAGTGGAATTAAAACTTTATTTTGTAAATCATTACCATTAGTGTACCATTAAACATTGTATCATTAAACCTGTGGCAGATCTATGGGATTCTATAAAGAATTTAATAAAGAAAAAAGGCAGTTGTAAAGCTGTTACTGGGTGAAATCCAGGTGCTCCAGGATTAGTGTCAAGTATCTTTAGGGCCAGTAGTTCAGCCCAGTATGAGAGAAATTCTGCATTTCCATTACATCATGATGGCTGAAGGAAAAAAATCAGTGCCTTGCATAAACTTACTTGAAAGTGTATCTTTACAGAAATGATGAGTACTGATTGAAAGAAGGTATTTGACCTTCATGGTTTGCGAGTTTCAGGGTTTTTTAATTCTACAAATTCTACTAATTCTAAAACTGTGAAGTTTTCCTTCTGCCTCATGTTTTTAAGTTCAAATCAATGTGCTTTTTGTTCAAGCTACTCTTCTTACAAAGTACTTTAAAATATCTTTTTTTCTCAATTCTGTTAACTTCTGAAACTATTGTTACCTCTTCTGTGCACTTAGAACAAACTTGGCAGGGAGATTTCAAAGACCTTGCTGAAATTGTGAGTGAGATGGAAGGCAAAACATTCATTGATCTAAAAGGGCAAGAGTGATGCTTCTTGGTATTTGAGGGGTGGAGAATTAGTCTTTGTTTCTGTTTTGTTTTTTTCCCCTGCCTGCTCTACAGATGAGTAGAGATTCTTTAAGTGGCAGGAGGTTACGTGTAGAGGCAGCTAGGACAGGTCAGGTTCTCACTGTGAAGCCATGTAACTTCATTAAGGTTATGATGCTGGGATGTCTAAAAAAATCCTGGCAGTATACTAGTGCAGAAAGTCACATATGAGCACTTAACACCTTAATAAATGTCTCCATGTGGTGTAAGGGTAAGGATGAGGATTTTTTGGATTTTTTTCTTCCTTAAGACCTTCAGTGTTACTTTGCGGACATTGGAATATTTTTGTCTGCTCTTTGAGATACTAAACCTCTTTTTTTTTTTTTCCATTACATGTGATGCAAAGCCTTTCAAACATCTGAATGTTTAAAAGATGTGTTTTCTATTTGTTTCTACAAAATAATGTGCAGAATTAAAACTGTAGGCACTTAATCTTCAGCTGATGTAGATTGTGTAATTCTTCACATACAGCATTGCTTAATAATGTTCTTAACAGTATTAATGGATTATGATCCTTTTTAACTAAAAGGTAAATGTCCTGTAATATTATGACAACAAATAATACACTGTAGAAGAAATGTTAGCATCAGCTATCAATTCAACAAATAAACAGTGATTAAAGAATGTACTCTTTCTCCTGTGAAACTTCTTTCTCCTTGTAAAGCTTTTTCATGGAAAAATAAACATTAAAAAAAATTATCTTTTCTTTCAAGGCTGGGTGTGTCTGTCAATCTTTACATCAATGTAAGTGTGGAATTTATGAAATGTGTGGGATATAAGGGGTTAGAGCTTGAATAGAATCCTGTAATGAACAAGTGCTGTTTGTTTCACACTCCCTTTCCCACAGGATTCTGCAGTTGTGGGTGTTAGGTGGCAATGCAGTGACCTGAGGGTTGGTAAAACACTGTGCAGTTGTGAGGACTCCCCAGTTTGTGTTACACAGTGGTCTGGAAATGAGATCTGGTTTTATTCAGTTTCTGCACATGAGAGATGAGAAATGTTGTACTGAATGAGTCATGACTGACTGTTTTCTACCTGTATTTATTTATTTATTTATTTATTTTTATTTTGTAGCCTAGTTTATTGCAGAGATCCCAGAGCAGGCTTAGCTACTGGAATGGATCTCACTGCATCAAGCTCCACTTCAAAGCAGTGTTTGCCATATTACTGTGGCTGAACAGTGACACAGATTGCATTGTGTGGGTGCCTGATTAAAAATGATGGTTGAACCCTATTTTAACAGCAGCTTCTAAAAAAATATATAGCTGTTTTGCTTTAATTGTCTTACTTGGGTAAGTTTTGCAGCTTTAGCTAAGACCTTATGGCTATAGAGTGCTAATACATGCTTCTCCTGTGCACCAATACAACTGAGGACCGATACCAACATACCTATGAAGAGAACCCTTTATTATGTTGCTCATCAGGTTTCTATTGATACACTGATTTATCATTAATGTAAGAATCATATGCCAAAAATTCTGGCATATCTACTCTAGGTGAGCTCCAGCAATAGTTGTGTAGCTATGCTGATTTCCTACCCCCTCTCCCCCCCCCTTTAAAGATTATTTCTCATGTCTATTCATCTATTCAAATATTTAAATCATTTACACATAGTGCTTTAAAAAAATCAGCTTTCTTTGATTTCTTCCAGATTAAATATATTCAACTTAGCCTGAATGCAGTAGGTCTGAATTTGATGAACATTCAAACAAATTTAATTGCAATTTCTGTTCTGTTCTAAAGTGCATCTAAAGCTCCTGCCAAGCTTAACTCAGCTAGCTTAGGCAGGGTCATGCCATCTCAGCATGTCAGTGAGCATTTGCCTTGGGTGATAAAGCTGAAAGTTTACTTGCCTTCAGTCATCATCTCTGAAATTACACCTTCACCCCCTACTTTTATCTAAGTGTTCTTAAAGCAACAAGCCTGTATGTACATAGTAACTTGTATGTTCTATGCGTAGATGAATCCATGATGCCAGAGTGTGTGTAATGGCATCTGTGTGAGTGACCTGGACTTACGCTTTTTACCAGAACCCAGGGAGGCACTGTGTGGTAGAGATTTCCGTGGTCACAAAGTCACGGCTCTAGGAAAAAAATTAGCTTGCTTCTAAAGGCAAGGGAAAGGAGCTTATCACGTGAAGTTTGCTAGTGGGGACAAGAGGAATTTATCCAGAGATTGGGTACATGGGACTTTAAACAGCTTCCCTCCCTGCCCTGTCCTTCCCATGTGAAGTAGTTTCCTGTGTCTGTTCAAAATCATGACCCTGCTGCCCCATCTGAATGTTATCTTTTCTGCCTGTCACCCTGGTATTTTGTCCACACAATCCCCCTAGAAACTGAAAATGATACCCGATGGGTATTTTATGCGCTGTTTTGTATAGCAAAAATTTTGCCCTCACTGTAGCTGGGCTTTCTAGAGCCAGTGTGTTCTCCTTGTGTTTCTCTTACAGAAATTGAAGGAGAGGTGAGGATTTCAGCCTTCAGGTGTGAGAGTCATTTTCTGAGGTATTGCTACAGCAGCAGGCATTGGGGTTTTTCTTTATTTTGGAAAAGCAGGAGCACGTTGTAACCTTTAGTGAAGTATCTCCATAGCTTTCCTATCTCAAACATTCCCTTAAGCAGAGTCTGTGGACTTAACAGTGCTCAGATCTCCTAACAGCAGGCTGTAAATAGTGGGCATATTTTCCAATACTGAACAAAGCTGCAGTATGAAGGAGTAGTTAGGTATCAATGAAAAGTTTGCTTCAGCAAAATCAAATATTTAGTCAAGTTTACCCTTGTGCTGTATATTCACTTGTGAATTCCATCCACCATAGAACTACAATGTTAATTTTTTTATCTTGGAAGTTATTGTTGCAATTGTTATCTTTTGAGAACTGAAAAGTTGCTCTAACACCATCGTTTGTTTACTAACAAGAAGGCAGCACATCAGGTTTAATGGGCTTGGGAAGGCACATCATTTCTCTAGCGAAAGGTCTGAACCCTCTGAGATGATGACATGTTAAGTGTGACGTGTTTTAAGCAGAGCAAAGCAGAGTCAGCAGCTTGATGGTCAGTGGAAAGCATGGGTTGTTGTTACATCAAGACCTCTGCACCTTCTCTCCCTTTCTTTATGCGCACCAACAAACTCATGACTTGACTAAGGCTGTGATATTTTCCAAGTTGTTTTCTGGAGTTGATACTAAAATACAGAGATCACTAAGAATGAGAGATGTAAGTGTTTTTCAGAATCTTAATACATTCAGCAAATGGAATCACAGGTGAGCATATAAAATTGAAATGTGCTGAACAGTGAGTAGGAGCATCGATGCCTAAATGGCAGTTAAATCCAAGGGAAAATTGCTGGGGGCTACTGAGAAACCCATCTTTTAAATTTTTCTTTTCTTTATGAAATTGAGTGGAGGAGATGGATATAATTAACGTTTTTCTCGTGCTTTTAGCAGTGAAAGTGCTGTAAAGCACTGTTGTTATTGCAGACTTGAATCAAAGGAGGTGCATGTGGCAGAACTTGGACCTCATGAGGAAGGTGCAGAGGATGTACTGGGACACTCAGAAATAGAGTCTCTAGTAAAGAGTGGGAAAATTTGCCTCACAAATTCACTGGTAAGTGCAAAATGAAACGTTTACTGAATCATAACAGGATTAGTTATGAATTTACACTGGCAGAGGATTGAAATTTTTTATTTACTTGAGAATGCTGAACAGAACCATTCTCTTTACAGTAGACTCAAATTACACAGAAGTACATGAGATACAGAACTTTACCAAGAGAAGTGAAGTTGGATGGTTGGTATATTTTATATAGAAGTCTAAGCATTTTTTTTTCTAATCCACAGCAAGCTTGCTAATTAAAAAAAAAATAAATGTATTTTTAAGTGGTAGTGTGTGGAGTCTCAACAACTTTGTGACCTGTAAGTACATCCCTCATAATCACGGGATGATATATATTTTTATACACTAGGTACAGGGTCTCTCCTGTTTTCACATACTGTAGAAGCCTAATTGCCATGATGCCCTCTGGGACTCTGCATATCACAGTTTTGGTCCTGATAGTAGGAGAGACTATCTCAGTATAGACATCTGACAGCAGGCATGTGTCTGTTTTCCAAGGACAGTCTACCTCAGATGAACCTGTCATAGTAATTTTTCTCCACCTTCTCCTAAGATGCAGAAGGCTTGTGGAATGCCTCAAACAGCAGAAAGCAAAGACTGATCAGGATTCTTTTGAATTTAATCCATGCTGAAGTTTGTCACATTCTTGAGGGAAAGTTATGATTGAAGTGATCCCAGGAAAGAGCTCATTTGCTATTTGAAAAAAAAAAAAAAACCAAACAAGAAGTTCATGGTTTTGGCCTAGAAAAAAAAATGTGTATTTTAAACTCCAGAATGTTTACAGTCTA
The DNA here is from genome assembly GCA_024611175.1 of Megaceryle torquata. NCBI lineage: Eukaryota > Metazoa > Chordata > Aves > Coraciiformes > Cerylidae > Megaceryle > Megaceryle torquata. The sequence continues at coordinate 98,781 of JANIJG010006839.1, read as the reverse complement.
GTAAAGAAATTTTCAGAAAAGGGGATCAAGTGATTCTGAAGCAATCCTGACCTGCCAGCTTAACAGGGTAAGGACTATTATAAGCAATGACAGATTCTATCCATTTTTTTTGTCAGTCAGGGTAAGTGGTGAGGAAAATCTACTAGGATCATGTTTGTATCATGGCACTTCAGTAGTACATCTTGGCATTAAAGGCTAATGAATTCTCCCTAGGTTGGGAAGAGACTCAGGTTCAGTAGTAAGTTTGACTTTATGATATTAAACCATAGGAAGGTTGAACCCTTAAGTGGAATAAATATTTCTGCTTCTAACTGGACAGTGGAGTTTATACATTTCTCTCAGGTAACAAATAGATACATTTATCCCTACATTGCTGTGCTGTCTCGTTAATCTCTCCTGAATTTCTTCTCAATGACTATCACATGATCCTTTTCACTCTGCCTTCATTTCTCTAATTAGTTCTTCCAGAGCTAGGTGCCCATTGACTATCTGCTTGTAGCTCTTTTCACTTGTGAAAGAAAAGTAACTTAGCTTTCTTTTACTGGAAAAAAAATATTCCTAACCTGTACATCCCTTTCCCTTTTCTTTTTATGCTCATGAAATGTGCTATTAGCAAGAGCTCCTGCTTCCTCTATTTCACTTCTATATTACATCCCACTAATTTGCCTGTCCCCATGCTGACCACTGAAATTGCTCTCAGCAAGGATTCTAATGATCTATTGCTAGCCAAATATCTTCAATCTTCTTGGCCTGCCAGTTGCCTTCGACATGTACAACTAGTCCTTTAGTTTTGAAGTTTTGACCTTGTTTGACTTCATTTATTTTGACTTTTTTACAGCTCTCTGCTTTGGTAACTGCTCCTTCATCATGCCCTTGGCTGAATAGTCCTCAGCTTCTCCATACCCAGTTTTTGGTGGGAATTCCTCTGGTCTGCCACTCTTCCTTCCCTCTTCCCTTTGCATACTTTGTCTCTAGATGATAAAAAGTTCAGCAACCATCTGTGCTTGAATCCAACTACCAGCTCTCCCTACTTGACAGTATCAAGCATATGCTGCACCTCTGCATATTTCAATATGCCATTCTCAGTGTAGTCGTTTCCTATCTGTGAGGTTTTAGTCATTTGCCAGATACTAACTCCCACCGATGAATTTTTCATCTTTCCTGCAGCATTATCCACTATTAATCCTGCAAATGTTGCAAAAAGTACCTCTGAGGCTTCCCTTGATTGTAAAAAGCAGTTCCTCATCAATGCTGGCAAAGGCCTTTCTTACAGTGCTGAAAACTGTCAACATTTGGGCTCTGCTGGACTAAGGTCACTCATTCTTAAACTAACAGTATCTTGTGGTTCACTGTCAGACTCCACCTGTTGTCTGCATTGTATCATTTGTCGCCTGGTGGTGTACATCAGTTGTAAGCTCTCAGTGGATACGGGAATTTCTTCTCCCTCTGTGTTTATACCACACCTAATACCATGGAGTTTTTTCTGAGAAGAACTCCTAGACACTATGGTAATATAAATTATAATAATGGTTGGTATGACAGGTTTATTTCCCTAGCAGTGCTTAATCTTAGCAAAAATACTTTTAGAATAGATTCAGAAGTCAGAAAAATAAAACAAATTATTTCTACAAAATTTGAAGTTTTGCTTCCACCATTGCAATATCTTGCTCTTGCATATCTATTTGTAATCTCCCACTGCATGTCCAACTGAAGCTTCAGCAATGTACACACAAATAAATTAAAAATCCTTCCTGACCTTGAGGGATTATGTCCTTAGTCCAGGAATTCCGGAAGGGTGCATGGAGTTCAGCTAAACTGAATGTCTCTCCAATTTCAAGTCCTAAAGGGTGCAAAGATTTTATTGTGCTTTTTATAGGGATGTTTGATCACATGCTGAAAAAATGTTGAAGTTGGCAAGAGATGCATCTGTTGTCACAATATTAATTGGCTTTTTTTTTTAGTTTGTTTAGTGATAGAGGCAACTGATTTGAACAGATAAAAGCACTGGACGTGACATTTGAGCTGGCACCGTGGTACCTCTGTCTTCCACCAAAATACAACAGTTCCTATGCACAAGTGAAGGGATGAGCCTTCCTGTTGTTTGCTGTTGCAAAGGGCACATCTGAAGTGTCTGTAGGAGGTGAGGTTTGTGGCTATATTTAATTCCCATAGAAGTTCACCTCCTGGCTTTGGACAAGACACAAGGATGTCTCCTGAAGTGCTGTTTGTTACCCATATATGGAGATCTGAGTGACTGGTTAGTGTCCATTCTTAACACCTACCTGCCTTTTTTATGTTTGACACTGAGTATCTGGAAGCTCATGAGCAATTTAATGGATTGCACTTGACATTTTGAGCAGAAGGATTCAATCTCCTCAGCCACATGTCTACTCTTCCTGTATAAGATATTCTCTCCATACTTCTCCACGCAGCATTGGAAGCTGCTTTACATCATTCCAGTATCCTTTGGGGGACACATGCTACTGCTGATCCTGCACAGTGGCAGAGTTTGAAGTGGCTCCTCCTAAGAAACTGTCAGCTCCCTCTGCTAGGGGAAGACTTTTGGCTGCTTGGACCGTGTCATTTCTTCTGAGGAAAGGCAGTGGTCTAAGTCCTGTTAATGTCAGTTGGATGGCACTCTTCCATGTCTTAGTAGTGAAGGAAGACATGTAATGACCTCTCATTTGCTTTTGGAACATACTGCAATACAACAACTTTGATGTAGTTCATGAAACAGTGATGATTTCATCTTCAGTATTGCATGACTCCAGTCCAGGCAAGAGGCAATGAAAGACATTTGTAATTGAGGCCAGCAGTCTGTCAGGATCGACGACATCTGGTCAATGAGAGAAGGTGGAAAGCCTTGCCTGAAATGGAGTTCTGTGGGACCTCAGTGTCAGTGAGGAATCTCTTGAGTATTCCAGGTGCAATGTAAGTGCCCAGACAAACAGATGGTTGGGAAGCCTTTTCTTGAGGACTTCTGCACTTGTACATAAATCGCCTGGCCTGGTCTGGTTTATTTTTACCTCTAATCCTGAAGAATTCCTGTTTGATATTCTAACCTTGTTTTCTCAAGTTTTATTAGAACTAACTTGCGGAGCCTCATTCCAGTATGTATGGCATCCCGAGCTTAGCTTTTCACTAAAAGCTGTCTTTTTAACTCTTTCACACCTTCCCCTAGTTAATTTTCCTTTTAAGATAATACAGCCTATAAGGAAAACACTGGAAAGAACAATGTTTATATTTTCTGTAAAATCGAGGGGCTAGAAGCACCTAGTACATGACATTAACATCAGGAAATAAGTATCTCAGACCCACAAAATTCAGCAAAAAATTTAAGATATTAAATTAGGAGCTTAATTTTATTTTCCAAATTTCCTAGCAATAACTTTGGTTCATTTATTTTACAGTTCTAAGTCACACATATATCCTTTAGGAATTTAAAAAAAGGCATAGCTAATGCAATATTAATATTTTAGTCAAGAATGTAAGGCTGCATAACCAAAACTGTCATAAAACACAACAGTGCCCAAGTCAGGTCTTGTCCATTACAGCTGTGGGAGGTGAGAGTGCTCAGTTCTCTGTGATTATGTATCATTTTCCTAGTCCCCTAGACCATAACTAAGCACTGTTCTTGTTAGTACTGGATTACTAATATTTTTGGCAAACTTTTCTGCTTACTGTTTCATCAGATTACAAATCTCTGCAAAAATGACCATTTTAATGGCATTTCTTTTTTTTTTTTCTTTTTTTTTTTTCCAATTAGAAGAATGTAAACAAGGTATTTGAGCCAGCTTTCTAGAAAACTTTATTTTTCTCCTGCCCCCAAATATCTAGATGTTAAATTTCGGTTGAAAATATTTTTTAGGTTTTTTGGGGGTGTTCTCAGTTTTGACTCAGGAGATCACTTCTAAATCTGAGTGAAATAATTTTCCTGTTATTTTTCCTACTGGGAAAGTTCATTTTTAAGTGTCATCAATTCCCCAGAGACTATCTTCATGCTTCATTATCCAGGCGCATTGCTGCTGATGGCCAAGAGCTTATTCACTCTAGCAGAGGTCTGCCCATAAATAAACACATAGATGCATAAGCACACAATAATTTGTTCATGCACATAGCACAGTGGGGCTCTAGCCCCAGATTTGGTTTGCTGAATGTTGCTTTAATAGAAATAAATGATTAAGATTATGGATTCTTTCTTAGATGCCCATTATAGACTTCTTTAAAATCCTACACTCTTACTTATTTAAAACCCTAAACTGCAGATCACCCCTTCTCCAGGAGAACTGACAACCTGTTATAAGCAGGCCTGTATGATGACAGATATGTGATTATATTTAAATAGCCCTGTCATAAAAAGCATTTTCTAGATTGTGTTTTTTTCTTAACCTAGCATTTGAAAGATTGCACTGCATTTTCTTTTTCCTTAATGAAAGCATTCTGCAGTGTGAAAAAGGAGTTAAAAGCACTGAATTAAGCCTGTAGGTACCATTTACTGTACAAAATAAATATGTAAAAACGGGGGGAAAAAAAATTCCTATCATGTGTCTAATGAGAGTTTCTCATGATGGCAAAAAATGTTCCAGTCTGTTCAAAGTACAGATGACTTTGAATCTTACTTCCAAAGAAAGGCTCATGTTGCTAATCTCCCATGTCTTGCTGTTTGAACTCATCAGCTTCAGAGATGATAAGAATATGTTGTTATGCAAACTATCAAAGCTATTTACACAACTTCTTAAAACAGATTCTTTCACTGGTATGGCCAGGTGGTTACTATCTATTGTCAGATTTTTTTTATGCATGCCAGTTTGGTAGTATACATTCTCCATCCTGTAAGCAAAACATTGTCCACTCGATAATTCTCTGTCATCCTAAATCTGAGGGGTTAATATACTCTCATCTTTGATCTCTTGGAATCCTTCTTTTCCTTTGATTTTAAAATTTATGAACACTTTCACAGACAACATCCTTCAATAAACACAATTAAAAAAAAAATCAAATAACTTAAGCAGTTTTAAGTTCCAGATTAAATTATCTATCAAGTAGGAATCTGGCAAGGCAGTGCTAGTCTACCATAAAGTCTTTCATCTTTCCAAATCCTGGGAGAGCTCTAGTGTTCCCAGGTTGTCAGGTGAGCTCTCTGTTCTAAATATTTTTAAGTGGCTTAAGCACTCAGTTCTGGGAATCCCAACTTAATGTTCCATCAAATGGATCTAATTTTGAAAGGATGGCTGTTCAATGCTTTCTGAACAGCAGGCTGTTTTTCTTCTGGTATCTATAAATGGAAGCAACGAAGATCACTCATCTCTTTTTTTAAGTGCAGAACACATTTTGAATACGTTTAGCTACAAACCATTTGTAACAACTGTGCATCATTAAGTCTTCTATATTTAAAAAGTTTCGCTTCTGTGTGGGTTATAAATCACAGAACAAAATCTATCAGGGAAAATGGGAAGTGGAGATACTAGTTTACATACAAAGGAAATACTGGAAGATTTATTATCAATTATTTTCTTAAATCTGCCTAGACAGCCAGGACAGCATTTTCCAGAATGGAAAATGCTGCAGTTTTTCATGTCCATAGGTCAGCAGTTTGTGGGGGACACTTGGAGAGCTCAGACTCAAACAAAAGGGCACTGACAGTAATGAAATGTCTTCCAGTGAGCACCAAATTACCAGGGGCTGCTGGAAACCACCACCTCAAATAAGGGAGTTGACAAATAATGCAGGTGACAGTGGGAGCTTTCATGTGTCTTCAGAACTTCGCTGACTCAGCGTCACAGGGATCAAACTTTAACTGGGAGCTCTTGGCACATCAAGCTATTTTGAAAAAAGAAAAAAGCATATTTTGTGTCTTAAGTCAAGTTACAGCAATTTCAGAAAATCCGTTGGACATTGTGGCCTATGCCATCAGCAACATAATCTTGGTGAGCCCACCCTGTGAAGGCCACAGTAACTTAGATTACTTTGCAGTTGCCATGGACTAGAAGACCGCAGCTTCAAGGTAGCAGCAATAATGGAAGCAAAGTCACCTGAATGGTATTGCAAATTCTAGACAAACTCACTGAGAAATTTTAAGCAACTTGACTGGGGTTTTTTCAGGGGAAAAGAAAAAGAAAAAAGCTAGAAGAATACCACCTTTATGAACCTTGAACAATGCAAATACTCAAAAATAATCCACGGCCTTGGAATCCAAAAATTATTTCACTTCTCTATCTCTTTTGACATTACTTCCACTGACAATGACAAGTGCTTTAAAACTGCATCTGCCTTTCCAGCTAAAGCTTGACCTTTGCTGCTTTCTGTCTTCAAAAAGTAACACTGCTAAAATTACACATTAGACAAGAAAGCAAATGAATCATCCAGCTATGAAGGACTTATTTTGAAACTTCAGGAAAATATATACCTGGCCATGTGGTTCTGGAGTTGATTAAATCACCACATCTGCAAACCCCTAGAACTTAGCTCTCTGTAAAGTTGATTTAAAATTCTGAAAGCAGGACCACAAGCAAAGTTTGCAGAACAGTGTGTAGCAGATATGCCACAATATCCATGAAGAGTAAACCCAAGGTTTCTGATAGTTTGTGTAGTGTTGAGGAGGACAGAAGCACTCATAGAATATAAGTCAGAGAATATCTTGAGTTATAAGGGACGCATAATATTGCAGGCTTCATTCATATAGATATCATTTACAGTTGGGTTACATCTACCAAAACATTGCTTATTCATGTGAGAAGTCAGAACTTTTGTTGTCCGGAACTTCCAAGTAGGAAGCAAACAATCATTTCCCACCTCATAGCTGCTTAATACCTATTACTGGTGGTTCCAGTCTACTCTCAGCAGTCATGCAGCCACCTTCCAAGAACATATCATCATACCTAACTGGCATTAGACTGCATTTGCAAAAAACCAAAAATACTGAGAAAAGCAGGAAAGAGAAATGCCTTTAAGCAGGTCATTCCAAAACTGAGCTAGAGCACAGTGCTGAAGAGACAATAACAGCCATTTGTATGCAGTGTGTTTCTGTGTTTCATCCTCAGATGTGGTTAAATTTGAGTAGCTGCTGCCAGGACAGGGCCTGGTCTGTGGATGAGGGGACTGTATCTCTCTAGCCCAAACCAGAAAGCATGTGCAGAAAGCAAAGATACACAACTCCAGCCAACCTGTTCACGACTTTATTTATGTTGGGAAGGTGAAAGATGAAGCAGGCTTTCTAGACTATTTTGGTAATCAGAATGATTTAAAACTGTGGTTAAGCAACAGAGTGTACAAACCTTAGGCTATTTTGCCAGCTCATTTAAGTCATCATCTGCAGCATCACTTGTTATTTAGTTACTAGACATGCTTAGGATGGAGCACTTCAGTCATGCTGCAGCATTCCAAAATGTTTCATCTGGTTTTTTGTT
>JANIJG010006839.1:0-90808 GCA_024611175.1 Megaceryle torquata | reverse complement strand
AAAAAGAAAGGGAAAAAAAAAAGAAAGACATGTGCCCCTAAAGAATATGATTGGATGAACACCTTCATTTGTGGTCTGCTCTTCAGGTTGGACTTAAGATGCAATGACAAGCCAGTGCTAGATACATACCAGCTGCAAAAAGAAGTCAGAGGGAGCTGCAAGGTTCTGGCTCAAGCATTCCATTTAAAGCTGAAAATCTTGGCTACTGTGACAAGGAATGAGCAGCAGAAGGGTAACAACCTCTCATTTTCATTTGAGACAAACTGCACAATGGGGGAAACTTCTCTAATCTCCTGCAAAGTGGGACAGGAATTTTTTATCTGTATACAAGTGTCTCTCCTGCTTTTGGGGTCTGGAAAGTGAGGTATTACACTAATTATTGTGATTATGAGCTAAACTTTCAAGCTAAACTTCCAACAGAGCTGACTGAGACAAAGCTTTGTGGAAGTCTGTTTGCTATTCTTAACATGTACTTAGGTTTACATAGCACCCTTCATACAGACCAGCATATTAATGTACCACTTCATCATATGGAAACACAATTCTATGGTACGTCATACAGGAATATGACATACATAACAACTTCAAATGTATCGCTCGCTGCCATAATAGCACATGGAAAATACAGGTAAAGTGTAACTAGATGCCTCAGATGGAATCTGGAGCTAATAAGTCTATAGTTAGGGCTTTTTAGTGAGTAAAGAAGAGCAGAGCCCTGTATTGGCATACCATTTGACAATGGAATAATTGATGTAACAGTGTTAGGTTAGATGACAGGCATCTGCTTAAAATTTGCCTCTAAGATCCAGTTGCATGAGTTGGCTGTCAGGCACTCCACTTTAGGGACTGATAATTTCTAAACTGTAGAGATGCTTCATCTCACAGCTTCTAACTGATACCTATGTCTGCAAACAATTGAGGATACCTGAACAAAATACTAGAACTTCTCTATACAATTGTAGGAAAGGCCAATGGTACCTAAGTGGGACTTTCTTCTCTCCTCACAGAGTGTACAGGAAGATGAGGTTCTTACTAATGCCATTCATCGGAAGCCCATCTAAAATCTCTTTCTTGTCTTGTCCATGAGCACCAGCCAGGACTGGTCCATTTGTCCACTTGAGATTCAAAGCATGAATGGGTTTCACTCAGATGTCAGCCATCTACTGAGCAAGGACTCAGATGGAGCTCCCCTGTGCATGGAGCAGGAGTGCTCAAGCAGTAGTGGTATGTTGGGCCACTGCTGCTGAACCAGGAGCAAGGGAGGCACTAGCACCTCAGTATTGTGGCCCTCCCAAACACATGTAGGTGTCTAAATTTAGGTGCAGAAATTTCAGCAGTCTAATATGGAGATGGTGGTTAGGTTCTTCTGGGGTTAGGCACTGGTGGAGTACAAGCAATTTGAATGCTTTCAAAGAGTAGATTTACACACTGCCTGAGTAAGCAGTTCGAATTTCACCCTTAAGCAGAAGTCCTTATTTCAGTGTTGTCTGAAGTCTTTCTTGAGCTTTTAAACCCTTTCCCTGAAAACATATTCTCTTGTTAAGATGCATGATTTAATAACCCTTTTAAAAAGTAATAAGAAAGAAAATTGAGAACCCAAGTTCTGCACAGTAAGGTCAAATAGTTCCTTCTCCAAGCTGAGCTCATCATGCTTGGAAAACTCAGGATATAGCTGTGTTGGTCCAGATTTTCTTTAAAGAGTTTTAACCTGATGTCCAAAACAAAGCAGTAAATTAGATGAAACTGTCATCTGAAATTCAATGTCCTTAGCTGAAACTTGGCATGTAGCTTTGCCAGCTCAGTTATAGGTTTATTTTTTTTTATTACTATTTGGCATTTTATTTCTCTGTGCTTTCTTCTTTTATCTCCTCCTCCTTTTCTGCCTTAAAATGTACTTTACAATATTACAATAGTTGAGTACAGAAAAGCACCACCTTGCTAACTTCTCTAATGTGGCCATTTTACTTAAATATTCTAGACACTGGAGACATTTTCTGTTAAATTTACAGGTAGGTTTCTTGCTTGCTTACTTGCTTGTTTGCTTTCTATCGTTGGAACTTGCTTTTAAATGTAAATTATTTTGTTTCCAAGGTAAATGGAAATGAATGTAATGTGGAAATTCACTTTGCTCAAATGAGTCTAAACAAAGCATTTAGAAAGGTACAAGAGCATATGATCCTGATCAATACAGGGACATCTACTTTATTTCCATTGCTGAGTTCTGTAATTCTAGCACCAGTGAAATTAATTTTTTTCTGGGTAGATCTTGGTTCAAACACTGAATAACATGGTGTATTTTGAAGCTATAAGTCTTATCAGTGCACATTTTAGGAGTTACTTCACATCAAAGTTAATAGTGCATTGTTTAGAATTACCGAGAAAATTTTTATACAGTCAATTTGTTCCCTTTCTCATCTGGACTTCATATTGATGACATAAGCACTTTTTAAAGCCCTATTCACTGCTTGCTCATAGCATTTGAACTCTGGCATCCTTAACTTTATTTACAGGTCATTACCACCTTGAGAAGTGCCTGAAATGGCGTGGGAAAAGGTTGGTTGAATTGACTCTTTCTCCATCCTCAGCTGATTGAGAACAGTGGAGGTCATCGGGGATAGTCTGCTTAGAAATGTCAAACTTGCTGCCCGTTCTCTGGCTTCTGGATCTGCTAGTTTGTTGCTAGCAATTCTAAAGAAACCATGTTTCCCCAGCCCAGAGAGCAATATTTACCCACTTTTCTTGAACTTCCCATGATTTCTTTTCAAAATTCCTTCAATCAATTAAGGGAATCAGAAACAAACAAACAAACAAATCAAAACTTTAAGACTTTCCTTGGGAGGAAATATAAGCTCAGGTAGCCTTCTAAAGAGGTAGAAACTAAGTTGAAGAAGTTGACTTTCAGCTTTAAGGCTTGACCTCAGTTGCTACAGCTCACATAGTTGTATCATAAGGGTGATCCTCAGGTACTGGGATACAGAGAGAAAAAATACTTGGCTCACAAAAAGAAAGAATTTAACAGAATTCAGAATGGAATCCTCAGCTCCTTTGCAGCCTGTGCTTTTATCGTAGCACCCTCTCTTGTGTGTGTGTGTGAATCATGGAATGAAACAAATACAGCCTAATGAAGGTTTTATCTTCTGTAGAGTAGCTGTGAAATAGCAGTTCCACCTTTATAAGACAGGAGTGCCTTCTTAGTAGTGTTGAGGGTTATTTGCTCTTCTAATGTCCTCATTTACAGACCTGCAACCAGAAGCCTGTTTGCACAAGACTCCTTCCCTATGTTTATTATTTTCTGTTAATAAAAGTACTTTCTCTCCTATCTCTTCATTGCTGGGGCCTGGTAGCCAACAGCAGCCAGCTGAGAGGTTGTACCCAGATACTGGTGACTGTCCAGCACTCACTGAGGCTCTCCTGTCCTCACAGGCAAATGGTCCATCTATGTAGGCATAGATGGCATTTGAGAATATCAGCAGTTAGGAGAGCTAACACTGGCATTCCTTTTTGGAATTGGGACAGGCCCACTTACTGAGTTTTGAATCTTGAAGCCATCTCTATCTTTCCAGTGCTAGCTTATGTTTTCCTGAAAGCACATCCAGCACTTGCCCACTCGGGGCTTCTTCATCTGTGTGTTTAAGTGGATAGCAGAATTCATCTAAAGGGCAGGTCCCTTTGTGGCCATCATCAAAGGACATGCAGAAAATACAAGAGTTAAAGTTAACATAGTAATTAGAAGCAAGGTGACCCCATGGTTTTGCCATATCAGTCTTCCTAAGAGAAATGGATAAATCCAGATGCAGAAAACTGTACTCCTTGTGTCATTCATAGATGGCGACTGCTTAAAATCAGATTTTATGACTAAGACGCATCTCTAAAAACTACAGCAAAATGGATGAGCTAGCAAGTAGAGCTTGAAAGGAGGAGGGAGAGCATCCTCTTTCTCCATCACACTTCAACTAAAGTTGGTTAAATTGCATGTTATTAGTTTATCACAATTCAAGTGCTTTAGAAGTGCAAATACTCGTATGTCTTTTCTCCCTTCTTTCCACTAAAAAGTCCAGGCTAGTTATTACATTTTTATTCTTGCTACACCTTTATAGAGTTTTCAATGGTAAACCTTCAGCAGCACCAAATGGATTTATTTCTCCTTTTACAGCTATTTTGCTGTGTATGTGTTACTCCAAAGTTTGAAAATGAGAAAGCAACCTCCCATTATGCATCTACGTTCCCAACTGGCAGACTGTTAGAGAAGAAATATCAAATCACAACTACTGTACAGAGATTTAAAAGGGGAGAATTAAAAGCTGCCTTGTTTGATTAAGCTCCTTGTCTCACATTTGAAAATTAATGATAATGAAGTTTGCTTTCATATAAGCCTAGCAATACTTCTCAGAGCATTTGGGATCCCAGAGAGCTGTCATTTACGTAGTGTTGAGATTCTCCTATGCAGTTTTAAATAGTTTATACACAAACCCATGTCTTAACTGGCTTTTAACATCTTTACAAAACAGTAACTGCAGCATAGATCCAAATTTTCACCATAACTGCTACATACCACTGTTCTACAACTTTAATGTTGAACAAGCCTGAAATGGAAAGCTGATGGTTTAGTTCAGTGCTATAATTAAGTGGTGGTTAAAGTCCCCAATTTTCCAGAGACTGTCCTTTTCTTTTGCTTTCTTTTCTATTCTTTCCATTGAATAGAAAGAATAGAAACTTCCAAGTGAACAGCATTGTCTAAACCAAATTACTTTAATGATGATGCCTTTACCAGAAATCAATAATGCACATTAAAGATTCAGAACGCACTTTAGAGCAATCCAAAATGTGGAAAATAGCAAGGTACCAGTGCAATCCCCCTCTAAATTATAGATTGAGAATTAGATTCTGCTCTCAGCCATGCAGGTGCAAATCCATTAATTTCAGAGCAGTTGCTTCAGGTTGACATTGAAGTCACTGAGATCAGAACTCAGCTGAGGAGCTTGTGCTCTGCCACTGCTCATGGCAAGTATTAGCATACCCAATGCCTTGAGCTGTCCTACCAATCATCATCTTCTCTACCATGCTGAACTATAGCATGCATACTGTGTATGCTATGGGTTATTATAGGTCCATTTCTTTATGTTGTAGTAGGATGTGTGGGGAATTGAAGAATTTATCTGTGAGCAGCATAATGAAATATTTGGAAATCTAGTTCAATTATTTCCACCTAATGACCCATGGGTGCCGGTGATTTGATGGAACATCATGTGGAGCTCTTTAAAAGTGCTAAGCCTGAAGTGGGTCTCTTTCAATTTGCAACAAATAGATCTGTGCATCCATTGGAAACATTTTGCAAAACACAAATAGAAAAAAGACCTGAAACAATGGTTTCATTCTCTTTTTTCTCCACTGAATATTTTATTTTATTTAGCTTTATTTCTGAGAGCTTTCCACTTAAAATATTTGTATAAGCTTCACAGAGTTTTCAACCTTTTGATAGACCCCAAAGAAGCTCTAGGTGGACCTTAAATGCACACCAAAAAGTAAAATCTGTTCTTAAAAACCCATTTTCTGCATCCGTATGAATCAATGAGGGAAATTTCCACAACCACCACAAATTAAAAAGTCACAGTTGGGAAGAGAGTCCAGGAGTCCATTTTTATAAGTTTAGAGCACTTCCTATCATGACCGCTAGACTGGGGTGGGGTTCATAGGCCTTGTTTTGCCAGTCTTTGACTCTGAGTGCAGCAAAAGAGAGTTTTCAAATGGCCTGATGAGCTTCCTGGCTCACAGCTTCTGAGCACATGAAAACCATAATGTTTGTATTGCCTTATGCAGCTAGTCCCGGACTCTTTCATCCTCAGACAGCACAGTCTGTATTTGCAAAAATTTGCGGATAGATTTAGATAAATTTGTCTGAGTAACAAAATAGCACAAGGATTAAGAATTGCCTATAAAATGTGAGCTCTGGTAATCAACCAGAATGTGTGGGAGTTCTGCTTTAAGGCAGCAGCACGTCTTGAGGCAAGGAGACTCAGTGAATAAAACCTTCTCAGCGTGGTATTAAAAGGAAGTTTCTTAGTAATTTTGGCTTAGCTTCACAGGCATGTGATAGATGATAACACCTTCACTTTCCATAACCAGGAAAGCCCTGCTTATGGAAACCCTGGCTTTCATTTCAGCAGTAATGGAAGTGATAATAAATTAGAGGGCTTTGAGAAGGCAGAGAACAGAAATCTGTCAGCTGCTCTTTGTGCAGCCATGGGAGATGCTGCTGCTCATTCTTACTCCAGGTTGCTGGTACAGCAGAGGTAGGTAATGCACATGCTCTGAGAGCTGCCTGATTGTCTTGTGGCCGTACATCCAAGAATGAAGTTCACAGAAACTAATGGAAAAGATAATTACAGCTGTGTTGTCTTCTCATGCAAAATATTTTATGTCTCTGAGCTTCACCCTCCTGCTATCATGGAGGGCATTCCAGATAATGTGGTCTTAAATGGAAAAAGATATTAACAATTTGCTTGGTGTGCCAGAAACAGGTCTAATTAGCTGGAGATTTGCTGGGTATGTCCACAAACCATTACAGGTTGAATTAAATCCTTTGGAAAAGCCAGGTCATATTCTTCCTTCTTGTTCTTCGCTTCTAAACACCTTGATAAGCTATACATACTTTGTGTTAATTAGGCAAGTGTTCAGCAGTCTCTTTGTCCCTTTTCTGTTTTAAGGAAAAAAGCCCAGCCAAGGAGTGTCCCAGGAGACCAACCTATTCACACCTTCTTCACAATAAACATCACCGTGGCCAATTATAGGGGCCCCAATCCTGAACAGAAGAAATTACAGCAAAGAAGTAATGGGATCTAAAAATATCTATTGTCTTGTGACAGATATGTGGAATAGGAAGCACATGCAGTACCTTGGCTGTGGGCAATTAAGTCCATTAGCAAGAACTTTGTTACATGACAGTTCAATTCAGCCTGAACATTTGTTGAAGCTGCTGTGGAAGTTGACACCTCTGTGTTCCCTCTGAGCTTTCTCTTAAAGTGGAGCTTCAACTTCCTTTTGGCAATTTGTATTCACGGTGTGTGCATGTTGGATTGAAGTGATACTTCCCTACCAGTGTTTCTCCAGTGATTCAGTTGTCTTCCAAAGAGTCTAACTGAAGTAATTATTCATGTCCTTTCGTGCTGCAAAGAAAGCCTGAATATAATGGAGGGGGTTCCTTTCCTAAGCCCTAGCTGGGGAGAAACACTAAAGTGAGTGCTTGATATGACTTTTCTCCAGCTTTGCCAGGAAGAAACAGAGCTTGAGAAGCATGAACTGTCCCACTCCATCTCAGTCAGGCATGGATTTCAAAGCCTAACTAAAACCTGTCTTTGTGTGTGGGTATTGTGCTGGCCACAGACGTATGGGACTTTCTGCTCCAACATGGTCTCTTCAGGGTGGGGTGGTCTGTGTTAGCAAAGATGAAGAGTTCATCTGGTCATCACCTGTGTTTTCCATTTTTGTCTGGGGAAGAAAAAAAAAATCAATTTATAACCAGCAATAACGTTTCTAAAGTGTGAGGCTGAAAGCAAGTAAGTCTCAAACTCAACCTCACATAAGAGATTAACCTGATTTCTGAAGGGCTGTTTCTGTATTGCCTCTGCTACTGCCTTTCTCCTGTCCTTCGCTCTCCACTGCTGGAATTTGTGGTGCTCCTTGCCAGTCCCACCCACCTCCTGTGGCTCCCTCCACGCCAGGGAGCTGCCGAGAGCTGCCGAGCAAGCTGCAGGCTCAGCGAAGCTGCTGCCCTGGCTGTTCAGGCTGGAAAATATTTTCTGTGGGTTCAGCTCTATATCTGTGATTTAATGCTGTGCTAATATTAAACATCTAACGTAATATAATGTTGTTCTAAACCAAGCAATAGCCTAGGAGTATGTATGTGAAAAAAGCTGGTTTATTTCATTTTCAAGCTGGAGGCAGGTTATAAACTAAGTCTGGGAACAGTTGGTCTCCAGCAGTGACTTGGGAAACAGAGACAGAAGTCTCCTTTTTACAACCTTTTGATAGACTATTTCATGAAACAGCTGGAGATCTCCAGGGGTAGCATCTACACTCAACCTGCTTGCTGTTTTCCACATATTCAGAGAGAGCTGGAAAGGACTGTCTATACCATCCGGGGACCATAAGATACCACTGTTGATTTAATCCGATGCTCTGCATTTCTATTTCTAAATAAAAATTTGGGTCATAATGAAGACATTATATTTCAGAAGACTTAGCATGTTGATGAGCCTCTGCACAACAGAGGGGACAATTATTTATGTCAGAAACAAAGCTAGGATGGACCTGTGGCCATATCCATCTATATCCCCATGTATGTCCAAAGAGGTTCTCAGATCATTTTTCCCCTCTTTTTCTCCTCCATTAAAGAAAGCAAGTTGCAAAGATGGTCAATATAAGAATTGAGAAATCAGGATCAATCTGAATACCTTTCTGAAATCTAAGTTTGCTCCTGCATTAGTCTGTATACATAGAGCAGTGTTTAAATTCCAGGTTGCTATTAAGCCTTTTAGAGAGAAAAAAAAAAAGGGGGAGGGGGGAGGGGATTTCACAAGGTTTGGAACTTGTATAAGCCCAAATTGGTAGAATTTGACAAATGACAGAGGTGGGACCTATTCCTGAATTTATAGCTCCGGATTTGAGTCTGTTTTTACACCAGCCACCAGTCAAAGCTTGTGCTGCTTGGTGGTCTTGTTCAAGCCTGTCTGAGATCCAAGCATTAGAAGAGAGCACTCTTCTCTGGAAAGAAGACCTAGAAGAGATTTCTTTCATTTCTGCTGGAGAAAGGCACGCTGTCAAGTAACCACAAACTGTTCAACTGACTCACTGTGATTTAATTCCTTTTCTTAGAAAACCAGCTTTGAACCATCTATATCCCTACAATAATGGACATGGGCCACACTTGATTTTTCTTTTTAAGCATGAGCTGCCAACTATAGGCCCATCCCAGATTTCCTGGTCTATCAATTCTACTCTTGCTAAAGTCTGACATGCACCTCAAGTCAGCTGCTATGTCACAGCTGGGCTGACCGACTCTCAAGGATTTCTCTGGCTGTGCTCATGTCCACTCCACTGCCTTGAGCTGGTTTGTGCTCCAGCTCAAAGCTGTGCCATGAAGCACACCTGAGACGGGGACATCAGCTTGATCAAGAGTCAAATGACAAAGCTGGCCCTACCTGATATCCACTGGACCCAGAAAGCAGAAATAAACATTCTCCAGGTTTTATGTTAAGCTAGTTTGATCAGTTGTTTCTAATGACTCAACCACACTGTCAGTAATCTAAATACTAATTAGGTTGAAACTTAAACTAAGTACTCAAGGGATATGCACTAAAAATTGATTTGGTCAAAAAAAAACCTGCCAGGCCAGTGGTGACGATAAAAATTAAAGTCACCAATTTCCAGAATCCAGACTATGGGGAAGAACTACGTGTTCACATCCATGCACACACAAACAATAAATGCAGTCTCCTCAGTTATAAGCCTCCAAAATACTGTATGAGTTTGCTATTAAAACCACCACTCCTGACATTTTTCAGTACACCTTTAGACATCTAATAGAGATGTTTTCATTTTGTTTTTAGAATTGTTTTCATGTTGCCAAATAAACATGAAATGCAATGCATTCCACACACATGATGATTATTCTGTATTTGTATTAAATAACTTCGTACTGTCTGCTTTGCTGAGTAAGCTGTTGTGACTTCTTCACGTTGTATTTCTCAGCTGCATAATAAGCTACTAAGCCGAAGTATTGATATCCAGTGTATATAGAGAGGACTGATAGAACTGAGTACTTTCTTTGCTTCTTAACTGGTAAAAAGAAAGATACTGATTTTATAGGCACTCTTGTTGTGGTATTTTAGCTACTGGGTAATTGGGATGTGAAGAAACCACTCTCAGTTATACAATACAAGGTGACAAAAGCTTTTCAAAAATTATGTCAAAACCATAAGGGAGGAAAAAGATCACCTGTTCTCTATCACTTTATTCATAAAGGTCTTTGGACAGTTGTGCTCAGCAACCAGAGGTGGTGCAGGTACCTCAACTGATAGCAAAGAGAGCTCTGTGAGACTGAGACAGCCTTCTAAAAGGTGTAAAAGCTTGTGTGGCTTAGAGACAGATAATGGTGTGTTTTGTCAATGGGTTACATGAGACACAGTGAAGGACAGATTCAGTGACATCACAAACTCCTTCTGGTGCTTGGATGAAGATTTTGTAGATCAAGTGTCCGGTTTGTTTAGTGGCTACGTGGCTTAGAATTGTGCTAAAAATGTAGACAGGCGTAGGGGATGATACACCAGTGTCATGTACACATATATACACCATCATATAGATGTACTCATGTAAATATATATGCTAAAACATAGAAAGTGTCAGTGTGGGAGCCCAGAACTGTCCCTGTACTTTCCTCAATGATCTCAAGTAAGACAGCACACCCCGTTCTTGCTTTCTCTTTCTGCAGAGTGGGAAGTCATACGAAAAGTAGTAAGTTAGTGTACACTTAGCACAGCAGGTTAGCAAGCACTATACTGTAACTTGTTAGCAACTCCAGTTTTCTGTTCATATTATTTTTTGCAACCAAGGGTTAATTAAAAGACAAATTCACACTTAGTTACAACTATCTGAATACATAGTTAAAACCGAAAGAAAGCTCCTGTTTAGTTGGTCAGTCTAAAAGCAACATGCAGCATTTTGCATCCCCCTCCTCCCCAAGTACTGTAGGTACATCAAGAACACTTGCAGTAAAATTCAGCTTCACAACCATAATAAGTTTTTCAACTATGTGAAACCCCCGAAAGGCAACCTTTTATCACTGGTTGTGTTGATTAGCACTTAGCATCTGAGGAGAAAAGAGCCCTAGCAGATACAACATCTTCTGCAGGAACATTTTCCATTGCTGATCTCCTCCTGCGTGCTCCTACTGCCAATGACACACAGTGAGTGTGTCGTCTTGCCAAGCCATTTTACTTCAGTTTCCTCAAACAAAATGATCTAAGTGTGGCAAGGGCGTGCTTTTGCTGTAGTCTCTGAAAAGGTTTATTGCTGCCATCTGTCTCTGCTCAACCTTTGCAGAGCTTAGCCTCCACTCATGTTCTGTGACATTATTGATGTCCTTTATAGGAAAATATAGGATTTTCTTCACCTGGTGTATCCCAACTCTAAAAAAAAAAAAACCAGAGAAGTGGTTCAATTCTGGACAAATGAAGCAGGAATGTTTCAGGGACACAAACATTTTATGTTTCATTCCCCCTTAAGCTCTACTTATTGAAGAATTCAGTTCATTTAATGTTCCTTTTAAAGACGTTTAGTTTTAAATAAGTTTTTAGCAAAATATGCCTTTTCAAAGGGGAATTTTCATTTGGAAAGCATCAAAATAAAAAATGTTTCACTGTTTCCAAGAGGAAACATTTCATTTAAAAAACTGTCAAAGGAAAATGTGTTTACATTTAAGAAAAAACCCTCCATCAGCTTTTTCAGCTGTAAGGTATAGTCTAATTCAATATAAATTACAGTCCCATTAAAACTTGTCTCATCCAGAAACAGGTGCTATCTCATACCTCAGTCACCATCCTCCTGAAGTTTTCCAGCTATCTTGTTTTATATCTTTTCCAACTTTAAACCAAATGTAAGGGCAGATTCTGTCACTGCACCCTGCACTATTTCTTCTTTTCTCCCCTCCTCATAAGCCTTTGTAGGCACAGCACATGTACACTCAGAGCAAGCATCTGCCACCACTTAGCATGTCTCTTTGCCACCAGGGCTCAGACGTGCAAATTCAGCGTCTCACACCCCCAGTGGGTTGCAACATGAAGAAGGAAATTGGTTGGCTGCAGTTAGTGGGAGTGTTGTATTAACAGTCATGGAGGCACAAGCTTGTTGCTATCAGACCTGGCTAGGAGCACTCATCAGCCCAAGCTTCACTCTTTGTAGCTCTGTCTGCCTCAGGGAGTGCTTATGGGAGATTACAGAGTAATTTAGTCTTCCTGCCTGTTCTTCATTCAACCCCTCTGCTAAAAGCACACCATGTTTGATAAAATGTTCTGTAATACAGACAGATGGCCATTAAGAATTAGTGTAAATTCAACAAAGTCTCAATGACTGGTTTTCAGTCTCAGACAAAAACAACTGTTGATCATAAGGAAGCGGGATGGCATTCAAACTGCTGCCCTGACGGCACATATTTTGGATAATGTGAGTCTTGTTTTCCATATGTAATGACTTTATGGCCACCAAATGCTATCCTTCTTAATATAACTAAAGGCACCTGCTGCTTCAGTGTTGCTGGAGGGGCAGGATAAGGATAAGTAAGTATCATGGCAAAATGTACTCTGAGGACCAGCAATAGTGCTTCTGTTCCTCTGAGGAACATTTTTTTTTGTTTAAAAAAAAAGAAAACAAACAAACAAACAAAAACCCCCAAAAAATTCAACTTTTTTTTTTTTTTTTTTTTTTTTTTTTTTTTTTTTTTAACTGGCAAGTATCTCAAAATGCAAATGAAAGCTGCTCAGACTGATCCTCAATGTAATCAGTGCCTTGCTGGGGGTGGGGGGGGACGGGACTGTGTAGGCAGGCACAGCATCATTTCTGTAAATTTCTCATTAAGGAACAGCTAGATGCATCAGGTCAGCTTGAAATGCAAATTATGTTTGTGTGATTCACAGGCATTGGTGACAGTTATCTCCCAGCTCAGCCTAGGTCTTCCCACTTGCTCAGCTGAGTTTACTGCAAAGACTCTCTAAGTGAGCTACTGTTACCTGAAAACTTTAGAGCTAAATAAAGGTTTTCCAGATACATGGAAATGAAAATAAAAGACATTTCAGAGGAAGAAGTAGGATCTCCTGGGGACTTGGATTAATACCTGATCCCACCATCACTGCAGAGCCCACAATTTGTCCGTTTCTTTGCCTTTATCTGCCTGGTCTATGTTGAAGAACTCCAAGGTGAAGAGGTAGCTGAACAGCTCTAAGTGTGGTACCAGCACAGTGGGTTCTGGTCTTCATTAGTCCAGCAAAATCCTGCAGTGACTGAGGAGTAAAGAAGAAAAAGTGAGCAAAAAGAGACTGTGTATTTAAGAATGGTGAAATACTGGAAAATACATGGGGAGTTGAGTCTTAGCTTTGCTAAAGTGATTAAAAACCCCAGTGTTCAGACTGGAACGTTACAAAGACAAGTAGTAGCTAGGGATTATATGAAGGTCAGTAATGGTGAGTCTATCATTCCATGCCCTTATTCTGCACAGCACTTAAAAACATGGTCTCTCAGATGCTTACCCACAAGAACTAAAATATTTTGTTTAATGAACTGATCAAATGTTGGACAAGCATGGAAGAGTGGATAGGGTTGGGAAATAAAAGAATTAAATGAAAGGTTGCAAAGAGAAGACTTTTTTCCTTTTTTTTTACCATAATACCTGCTTGTGTCAGCCAGATCACAGTATTATTCAGGCACTTGATATTTACTTTGCTAGAGGTAGAAGAGCAGTATCATACCCTTTTCTGTTTGAAGTTGCTACGTTATGAAACCACAAATTCCATAGCAGACTCACAGAAGAATAGGCTTTGCTACCACCTCAAAAGAGACATGCAGTTGTCACAAGGAACAGCAACTCCACAGTGGCCTTACCAGAAAAGGTGAAGAAAAAAGAAAGGCTTAGCTACATATGGCAGACATAGACAAGCCAGTATAGTTATGCCTGCACAGCTTTTCTGTCTGTAGATATATCTCTGTAGAGCAATTCATATCATAGGAACATGGAGACATTAGAGGCCCTTCAATGAAGATGCCTTTCTGCATTTCTCAGAGTTTTCACATAAAAGTTGATTCAAAGTTAATTATTTTTCATGATAACCCATGGGAAGCAGAAAGAGAAGAGCACATTGTATATTTTTAAACCACTAAAAATGTTAAATAGACATTTTACTCTTTTCCTGGAGATTTCTGGAGTAATTAAATAGTTATTTTTCATCTCTGGATGTAGGTCTTCTTCTAAGAGGGATCCAAGTGCTGCTTCTTTAAGAAATAGCCTAAAGACACGTACATAGTCATATTCACAGATGAAATAACTCACAATCCATTGTCTTTTTAGAGGATTATTACCAATACTTACCATGAAACCTAACTTGATTTTAAACATTTTTTAAAATTAAAATTTACTAAAAATGTCTTTACATCTGACCAGAATATTCTCAGCAGAAAGTTTGCTGTTCCAGTACCACAAACAACAGTAAACTTTTGAGCCAGTACCCTTGTTTTGCAATTACACTATCCATAGATGCAACGTGCACAGTCTTCTCTGGAGAGTTGTAGCAATGCTCTGGTTATAAAGCTAGGATTGAGAAAAATCCCTGCTGAAATGTCTGATGGTTCTGAGCAGATCTGCATTAAGCAAGTTGTTTTCTCCAGATCGTTTTCAGTCTCTCTGCATTTCTGAATGACTAAAGAGATAAATCACGTAAGAAAGTTTCCTGATAATCTACTCAACAAGTTATCACCCTCCCTCAGTATGCTATTAGAAATGGATGGTTCACTTTTACAGTTCACTGGCATTTACTGCTCCTGCTGAGAGATTTCTGACAGTCTTGTAATAATATTAGAACCATGTGGATGTTCGGTTAATGTAAGATAGGGAAATAGCAACTTTTAGCTGAGACAAGCTTAATAAAGTCACCGGTTTTTTATGTTTGGTCTTCATATGATGAACTGCAGCTGAAGTCTTAACTAAAACTCTGAACAAGGCACCTTTCTGACAAGCCCTGCCATAAGCACTCAAGTAATTCATTGATGCTATTCTTGTCTCTTGGTATGAGTCACCAGGCACATTGGTCATACCTCTGTACACAGACAAAGGCGAAGGAGGAAGAATATTGAATATCGTGCCTGGTTAAATTTAGTAAAAGATTATACTTCAGGCTGTTACTCAGATTGATGCCTTTACTCTGACAGCAGTGTTAGGAGGTATGTCCAGTCTTTTGTGGCATGCTTGAATATGTGCAGGTGCAAAACAAGTGACCTCACCTGCCAGTGTTCCTCTGGCTGTATGATTTCATATTCTTCTTTAACCAATTTAGGCATGCAAGGAAATGCCTCATCCTCACCCATGTAGAGCAAAGATATTTTGGACACCAGCCTTTTCAGGCTTGTGGGAGATGTAGCATCCTATGCAATACACTGTTACAGGATATGGTACATATTGTCATAGGACTTTGAATGATCTGGTTCAGGCTCAATGTCAGAGGTAGGCAGCTTTGTGGTGTGTCCTCTTTGGGCCTCTGACTCACAATTTACAGACATCTAGACTCCCCAGACTGAGCAAGAATGTGAAGTGACTTTTACTCTTATCACCTTTTAGAAGAAAAATGAAGAAGAATGGTGTATGTTTCCAACAGGATGTATGAATTGAAGGTGTCTTTTAATACCCTTGTTAACCACAAGATAGTTTCCTGGGGAACTGTTATGTCTTCTTCATCACATTAAACAGTTGATGCATTTTGCCTCACTAAGAGAAATGGTATGGTACTGTTTCTTACAAGAGCACAAGAGCATTTCAGTACCCTCTCTAGGTTTATGAATCTCTGTGTGCAATGTTTAGCATTACTAAATATAGATATGAAAAGCACTCATCCGTTTCACAGTATTTAAAACACAATGGCTCTTCAGCCTCTTCATCTTTCCTCCTATTTCAAGTGGGAACAAATATTCAGTCTGTTATATGTTTGTTGCCTCAGAAAGACGTATGTGTCTACAGTAAAATCATAAGTGCTTGGTTGCCTGATCCTTTATAAATATTGTCTTTTTGCCCATTGCAAAAGTGGTTACTTCATTAGCCCAAGATATACAGCTAAAACAAACATGATATACAGTGAGGTTGTTCTGATTTTGGCTGGGTTCTCAGTCTGTGGGGTCCCTTTTACTCTGGGAAACATAAGATACTCTTTTCTGTTTGCAGAACTAGTGATAACTTACTCCACAGAGGACAGAAGACTTACGTTGAACTTGATTTCAAAACATTGCTTAATCTTGGGGCACTATCTAGAATAGTTTCTGTTTCAGCTGAGGTTCAAGTTCACGTCCCTTTGATGCTGTAAATGGAGCATACCGGTCTGGCTGACGCAGTATAAAATGTACTGAGAGCTTTCAGAAGAACAAATTAACAAATTATCTGAGGGTTAGCATGCTCTGCTTTACTTGCGGAAAATTCAGAGCCAATGGATCTAAGAGCTGATTTGTGTTTTCTTTCGTGCCCTAGAACTTCATTCACTCACATTGTCATTCTTGTTCCTCCTGCTGATCTAGAACATCTGGTTATCTCTGCACAGTTTATACACAAATGGACCGTGAGGCTCAAGTGAGAAACAGGATGAAAACCCTTATGCCTGTGTTGGTTCCTATCATAGCAATTCACATGGTACTGGAACTGGGCATATCCACTGGACATTATTCTGGACAACCTGCTCTAGGTGACTCTGCTTGAGAAGGGGAATTGGACAAGATGACCTCCCAAGGTACCTTCCAACTTCAGCCATTCTGTTATTCTGTGAAGTCCACCTTCCCCCAAGAATCAAAGCTTTGGGCATATTCTTGTATGATTAAAAGTAGAAAGATTGATGTATTAGATATATTTATGTTCTCTTTCATCAATAAATGCTGAAGATATAGGTGTATTTTTAAATTATATTGAAAAAAACATAGAAAGAAAATCAATGGTACCTGCCATTCTGTACCTATTTCAGTCATTCATCAGATCATTTGAGGTTTGTTATCTTTTTTTTTTTTTCCCCCAGTTATGGAACATATTTAAAATTTCTGTAGGAAACTGCTTTTAATATTTCAGGATTTGATTTGTCCTTTTCTGCCCACAGTCTTATTTTTTTTATACCGTATTTATACATGATAACCCTTCCCAGTAAAGGAAAAGGCATATCAAACCTTTCTCCATTCATTGCCAGTATCAGTATAACTACAGCATGATTACAGCCCCAGTGCCAGTCAAGCAGATAAAAGAGTTATTTAGCCTAGGACTCTCTGTTCCAAAGCTGTTTGCTTCTATACCTGCTTTTCTGTTCCTCCTCTGCTCCTCCAAAGCTTTCTGCCTTGTATCTTCAGATCTCTTTAGGCTCTGTTTCTTCTCATAGATCACCTTCAGCATTGAACATACTGTCTTCATGCAGGAAATACAGCAGTATGAAAACTTAAGCTTCTGAAATACTTTTTATATGCCCATTTACAATAGTTACTGCTTATTGAGTGATTTTTTTTTTCCCACATCCAAAACAACCCAGTGACAGGAAAAAAATTGCATCAAATATCAAGGACGTGTTGAATTTTGAACAGTAAGCTAATTGGTCTCTGATCTTTTCTCCATGTTTCTAATGCTAAGAAGCTAAAGTTTTCCCAGGTACTGCAAGAAAAGATTTGCCACCCTCTGGAGAATTTTCCCATCAGCATCTGGTTATATTGAATGCTGTGGGAGGACTAAATCACAAACTCGCTGTAAATTCTCTCTTGAAGACAACATGTAAAATTCTCTCTTAAAGGCAAGGTGTATTCTGTGGAGAGCTGAAATATTAGAACCCTTGTTGGATCTATCTGATCCTCATATTAATAAATTTCTGTCATGTATCTTCTCAGTTTAGGTGTTTCACTTTTGTACAGCTTCACAGTTATTTTTCTTACAGGCAAGAAAAACCTTGTGACTGAAAATAGTATCACAGGCCAAGGCATATATGTTGAAAGGATATACACAACAGCCTAGATGAGTGGCAGAGTTGTCAAAGACAAGAATCCCATCTTTTTCTTCCAAAACAAGTCATGTAGCTGATTTGGGAGGGATTGCCTTTGGATTTCATTGCTGCACCATCAAAAAGAAGCTACTGTCACAGTAGAAACAATAATATCCAGACCAGAGGACTGAATGCTGAATTGTGGCATCTATTCCCACCCCTATCTGGATTACTTGGGTCATCCAGGGGAGTAATTTAATTCTTGTATGTCTCTAGTTCTCCTTGAAGGAGAAAATGGACAATTCCTTGTGTAAGAGGGATCAGAGCTTAACTATAGGAAGTTTTCAGGTATTTATAACAGCAGGTCTGTCTACTGACACCCACATCCAAGAAAAGTGCCAGAGAACCTCAAAGAAGCAAGTTCAGCTGCAGCCCTCAGAAATGCCATCTACATAGAATCCCATTATGATACAAATGCCTCCTTAAATATCAAAGAAAGGTTCAGTCTCTGGTTCCTTCATATTCTGCAGTAAAATGCAGTGCTAGAAGAATAACATCTGTTGCCGTAAGTGTGTGTTACTTTTTTATGTGTCAATGTAGGGTTTTTTATGGAGAGGATTAAGGAGACCAGAGGGAGCTTCTTAAACTATAATGAGCAATCCAGGCAATATCAATTTCGGGTTATTTTCTATTCCTTTCCACTCCTTAATGCCTAAGCTCTGCTGCTGATCTTTGCAGCAGGCAGATGCTGACATAAATTTCTATTCTTTTTTTCCTTCTTTAGTTAAGTCTGACATAACAGAAAATGTAATCAACTCAGCAGATGCAACATTGCTAGTGCTGCCACAGATCTAGGAACTTGCCATGGTAGGATTACACAGCTGCTTGGTTTGACTACTCTTGACAAATTAATTTTCTTTTAATTGGTTAGAAATTTATAATGCCTTTTATAAATATATCATTGCCTTTTAAAACCTTGGCTGCCAAAGTTTGCCCTTATTAATATTACCATACAAGGAACATAAATGAGATGGTGAAAGAAGTGGGAAAGCTGGTGTTTTTAGAGCAGTTTGTGCAGTGACTATTTTTCTTGTGTTATTCAATTTAACACATTAAACTCTCATCAGAGGTGGACCAAAGAGGAGAAACAAATAAATCCCCAACAAAAAACATGCACTAAATCCTGCTTTGTCTAGTATATATCTGAAGAAGCTGGACTTCTGGCACCTTGGATGGTGCAAGGTTTGGAGAAGGGGAGGATTTGTCTCTTCATTCCTAGAGATTTGTGTGTATATAACAATACAAGTGTATTGTTAAATCACAACTGTATTTGTTAAATCACGAAGCTTAATACCCTGTCAGTCTGACTTAGTACAAATCTTCTGGTAGTAAAGAAGTTATGAGGAAGTTACTCCTGCCTCCCGGTAAGGTCTCACAGAGAGACACAGTCTGAGGTGACACTGCCTCAACATGAGTTGACATTTCCTCTAGTATCTTGGGGTTGTACAGGATTGGTATAGCCTGTGGTGGTGGTGTTTATCCATACACATGTCCAGTATCCCACTCTTGGCTGAAATTACAGCTTGTGGCGACGAATTCTCACCTATTAAATGTGTCAGAAATGTGTGTGAAAATCTATGTTGAAGTTGCTTCAGGTCTATGCTTTTGGAGAGCAGAAGTCATCTGACATGACAGCACAACTCAGTAATAAATGTTTTCAGGGGACAAGCTGTCAAAAGCTTATATTGACTGAAAGGATTGTGCTGTGTACTTTCATATGGTTTTTGTTGTGAGTAATGGTAACTAAAAGACACAGTGAAGCCAACTTCAGTTAAAGGAAAGAGAAGACAATCTCCACATTGTGAGTGAAAAATGGAAAATTAATACTTTGAATGTCAGGTAACCAGGGGTGAGAGCAAATTTCTCTATTCAACATGCATGACATAAGTGGATGAGTACAAACACATTTTCCACATATATTTAATCATGTATTCACAGCTTGTTTGTTTGTTTTTAGCTTTAATTGGCATATGGGCAATAGCATAGAATAGAATACAACAGAATAGAATGGAACATGACTACTTCAGTTGGAAGGTATCATCTAGTCCAACTGCTTGACCACTTCAGGGTTGACCATGTAGTTAAGGGCACTGTCTAAATGCATCTTAAACACTGACAGGCTGGGAGCATAAAACAGCTCCCTAGGAAGCCTGTTACAGTCTTTGACCATTCTCTCTGTAAAGAAATGCTTCCTATTGTCCAGTCTAAGCCTTTCCTGGCACTGCTTTGAACCATAAGGGAGTTAAGTGTCTTCATTTCACCCTCCTGTGATGTTTCACTGCTGCACAGCAAGTGCCATGTGGGTTAGCCAGCTCTCGATATTAAAAATGCCTTTGTAACCTTTGCAGCTGGCACAGCAGTATTCATCTGTTAGATCTACAGCTGAGGTGGGTTAATAAAAAGCTTATCAGAGTGGTGGTAAGTGGGTGAGAAGAAAACAGAGGTCTAGTGATTTGGCATGAGGACTGTAAAATATGGCAAGGGCACAGTGTCAGTTGTGATAATTTTCTCATACTTAATTAGCCTTTTAACTGCACAACCTGATCCACTGTAGACCTGGCATGAAGAGATGCATTCAAACTTAGAAACAAAGAGTTATGACTCCTGGCTGGTACTCTGCATTTCAGAGCACTTTGAATCCAGCCCAGGATCTTCAGCTTTGCCCCATTGCAGCAGCAGAACTGAGTTACGTGGTGAGTGTTGTGCCCCTGTGATGAGCTATATGACCCAGGGAGCTACAGACTGACAGCCTGCCAAGCTCCCAGTCTTCTCTTTGCATGCAGAAGTCAGCAGAAAGGGTCCCAGGCTGCAGGTATAATCAATATGATAGAAATAGCTCCCTGCAATATTATGACCTGTTATATTCTGTCCACAGGATATAAATTTTGCCCTATACTTCAGTGAGGTGCGTGAGAATTTGACATACTCACATCAACATCTTTACAATTGGAGGAGGCCATTGGGTTTTGGCTCTAACTCCTTGTGACTTGCACTTTAAGCATCATGATTGCAATATTGCTGTGCAACGTGGGTGTAATAGCACATTACTCTACACAGACATTCTGTTTTTTGTTTGAATGAGCATTCAGGAACCCTGTATCTTGGCACGATAACATTGTAAAACTTTACTAAACTAGTTATTAGGGAAATAAATGATATTTTAACTTTGCAGAATGTAAAATCTATGCCATCAATTACAGATTAGGTGTAGTAAATAATGACTAGCTAATGAAAAGTAAACCAGCAAATTAACTTTCTTTGCAAAAAGCAGTGGGAGGAGGTGACACAAAGACCAAAGGCATCTTCCTGACACCTCATGGGCTTTCCTGCATTGCTTTGTGTTTCTGTGCTCTTCTAAGAATACTGCCAATTCAAAGAAGCTGGGTGAGCAACAGCCTCTTGGGATCCTAATTAATGCTTCTGATTTATGTTCTAATTTTGTTTCAGTGTGGCAAAGGTGGTAGTAATTTAGCTTCTTGAACTAATTGCAGCACCATTCCAAAGACTCAAAATCCTCAGCTAGAAGGTAGGGAATCAGTCCTGCCACTCTTCTACCTTCAAACTGCTCTCTTAAGTTTGTTTTCCTCCATCACTTCTTTGTAACAAACAGCGAAAAAAGGGCCAGAAGAGTTTTCCCACTCCCTGACTTCATACTCATCTATTTCCCAGGGTGGAAGTGAACAGATGCAGCTTCTGGCTCACAGCATCTCCATGGCCTGTCAGGATTGCTCTGAGCTGCTGTTCACAACTTCTGGGGCAGTGCGAGATACACAGACATCATTTTTCACCAGCTGCTGGGTATTTTTATAAATAGAACTTGGTAGGAGAAGCACACTCGCTTCTTTTCAAAGATCCAGCCAGTTGACAGAACTCAATTTCTGTTGTACAATTCACAAATTCAACAGAAATTGCAAAAGTGTTCCAATGTAAACCTGGATTGTCCTCTCACAGAAAAAAAACCCACGCTGATTTCACGATAAGTATACAGACATCTTGCAGATAAAATGTGATGCATTCCCCCCACTTTCTCCACGTTAAATATTTAACTTAAAATCAAAAGTATTTTTAAAAACTACATATTTTGTCTTCATAGATCATGTTTTCAAGTTCCTCTGCAATCACAAAAGTTAGATAAATGGTGTTTTGGGGAAGGGGGCTGACTGCTTGATTTTTAATGAGCATTTTGTTCCCTAATATCAGAGACTCCCAGATCTCATGTCAGCCACACTTTGCAAAATGTGACAGCTGAATTAAACTCATTGTCCTCCTCTTGTTTATAAATTGTCTTAAAGCAGAACATTCTTTGGGACACACTTTTCTTTAGTTCCTGCATGCTAGAAGTGTCTTGCACACAGTATGTACAAAAATGCAGACTAAGGCTGCTACTTCACAACCATCAGCCACCCAGCAGCTGTAATACCTGCATCCTCTCCATGGAAAATACTGACCAAAGAAAATTCATGGTACTTTGTACAACCTTGGATCTAGAGCTAGAGTAGAAGAGTCAGGGATTATATACCTTCCACACAGATATACAGACCTCAAAGTCTTATTCCCCTGTTAATGTGGATTAATTTCTCTATGCTCAACCATTATTCACTATTCTTAACTTCCTTATATGAACCTAATTACATGTCATGAATTAACCCTTTGTTAACAGAATGGAATCATGCAAAATTTAGCATTAGATGGGAAGTGCTGTATGAATGGAACATACATAGATGCATGAGCATATGTGCTGGCATAGGACCTCTGTACAGGCAGATCTGGGGGTTATCTAACATACCTCTCTGCCAAGTCTTGCTTTATAAACATTTTTTTTAACACCTTTGTTAAGACCTGTGATTTCTTTGGAATTTGGATTATTGGGATAATTTTTGTTCTTGAAAGAAATTAAAGACTTAATGTTATGTGAAAAAACAACTTTAAGATACCAGCAGCAGAAACCAGCTGTGAAAGAGGAATTTGTGACTTGGATGCTTGGTGCTAGTGAAAATTTTACTACCCACATAATCATTAATAAAACCTCACACTTCTCTGCTTACATAAAGTGCTGTATAAATAAAGACAGTATGCCTGGAGGTGAGATAACCATTGACAGAGAATCTTGAAACCCTGTATTTTATTTGGTGGAAAAGTTATGCAAGCAATGACAGTCTCCAGGTGAGGCTTGTGGACCTACTCTTCTGGGCTCTATGAAGACTTGTAATAGGAAGAACCTTCCAAACCATTGTTAAAGTTCATACTGAGACCACGGGTGGGAGGTGAAGCATAGGTGCTGGAAGCTGGAGATTTCTGGTGAGAAGGCAGGCAAACCCAGGCAGTCTGCCTTGCTGAACAACACACAGTGCTGCATGTACCACAGCACCATTTCACACTGAAAAGACACCCTGTACCAAAGTCCTCCCCAACACTCTCTACAAATCTCTGTTGCACCTTTAGGCATCTGTCAGCATTTGTGTCCCATTCCAGTTCCAATTTAAACACCTTATCTTTTCACCTTCCCAAATGCTTGCTCGTTTCTGGTGAGCACTCCTTTTGTTGCGTTCT
Organism: Megaceryle torquata; assembly: GCA_024611175.1. Taxonomy (NCBI): domain Eukaryota; kingdom Metazoa; phylum Chordata; class Aves; order Coraciiformes; family Cerylidae; genus Megaceryle; species Megaceryle torquata. The sequence continues at coordinate 67,454 of JANIJG010006839.1, read as the reverse complement.
ACTAAACCTTCACCTGACACGCTGATGGATGGCATGCAGAGTTAACACTGTCTCAGCATCCTTTGCTCCATGCCTTGCACATGGGAAACACCTTTACTTACTGCTGCGAAATAGCTTGAAGGAAATGTAGAGGATTACTTGCTTAAGGGAAAACAATCCCTTTAAATATAATTGTCCCTAAACCGGATAGTTCCTTTTGTCTGTAAACTCTCTGATACCATTTCTGCTATTCTAAGCTGAAATTGATTGTTTTTTAATCACAAGTCAGTTGAAAAGAAAGCTGGGAAACCAGAATAGAAAATGCCAACTCAGTTTTTTCCCTTTCTTCTCCATACAAGTGAGTCCAGAGGTGCAGATAAGATGGGAAAAAAACCAAAGAGAACAAAAAAAAAAGAAACTAGGAAATCAGTGATCTGTCATCAAGGGCTCCCTGAAGTTTCCTTTCTAGCTGTGTCCCACAGCAGCAGACAGTATTGGTCCCCATGGGCTCTGCAGAGATATCACCATCCCAGAGCTTGCTTTGGCTGCTGGAATTCTTGCTGGGAGCATGGGCTTTGTGTCACATCATCTTTTGCTGATTGTAGGTATTTCAATTTCCTCATATCTACTCGCAGTATGTCACAGAAGGCCCATTCCATCTCTCAGCTGTCTCACACAGAAAGATATCTTTGCATTATCTTTATCCTAAAGGAAAAGAAAAAATGTCTGGGTTATTGTAATGCCACAGCTGCCTAGAAAAAGCAGTGCCATTCCTGCAAGGGTCTTTGATTTGAAAGGTTTGAGTCAAGTGCAAACCATTACTGGTCCTATTTCCTTGGAATCAAAAGGCAGGACAAGGTTTTATGGTAGTAATTTCCAGATATTTAGGAGGCTTTAACTTCATATGTCCTAGCTTTATCTACAAATACAAGCATCAGGATTTGCCTGTTACATATGTGTCTCAGGAGAAGTTTGGAAAATATTTCATTACTAAGAATTATAGCAATATTGTCCAAGGAGTGTGTCTGGGAATAGAAACAGTTTCTCAAGTAGATGTCACAAGTGTTCAGGAGAAAGCCATCTGGGCAGTGAAAATAAGTTAACTTTTCAACTGTGCCACTTAGAAACTAACATGGATTTTGCCCTCTTGATAATATGTTAACTGAGAATTTTACTAGCAAGTGTCAAACGACCATGGTATTCCCCATGAAAACAAGTCTCTGTGAGTGCTCACATACAGCACATTTCAGAGAAGTTGTGAACTCAAGATTGCTTACTCCTTGGGCTAACCAATGCTACAATCTTTTCCATAAAGCTGAGAAATAATGAGCTTAATTTCTTAACCAAACCCTATGAATTTTAATAGAAATATCAATATATTTTTAATTATCCCAGTGATCAGGGATTAGATTTTCCTGTGTAAAGCCATGGTTTCTCATTTCTAGGCAGTCTCCCTGCAACAATGCTGCAGCATGATGCAGATCACTTCAGGGCAAGGATGATCTCCCAGCTGCGTAGGAGTAAAACAAGAATTTCTATTCCATGGGAGGCTATGGGAATTGTATGGGAACTATGGGAACTATGCACAGTGATTGACTGAATTGTTTCTGGCCTTTTATTGACACTGAAGGGTAATGGAAGATGAAGAAGCTCTGACTGTTCAAAGACAGCACAGGTGAACCAGCTTGTGTTAAGAAGGAACAAAATCAGAGGAGTATGGCAGCAATCTTCATGAAGTTTCTGTGCACAGCATGCTGACTTGTGCACAAAATATCTCGACTATAAATAAGAATCTGGCCTTTTGTTTATGAAGCTTGATGGTATAACATTGGCATCTTAGATGAAAAGCACTAACTCATTAGATCATTAATACCTTTCACTTTTTGTCAAACCATGGGTGAAAAGTCCAAACAGAACCAGGGGCAAAGTTCATTAAGCTGGCAACAGTCCTGGGAACACAAGCCAGGAGCTTAAACCCAGACTCCAGTGAATTCTGTTTATCTGTGTCATTACCCAAAATGGTCAGAGATGGAAAACAACAGCAGACACCACCGCAGGTTAAATCTCTGTTTTGAGTTCCTTCTGTGTTTAAAAAAAAAAAAAAAAAAAAAAAAAAAAAAAAAAAAGTGTGTTAGCAAAGGAAAAGTCCATGTTTAAAAACATAAGTCTGTGTTTCAACTCTTCTTGAACAGACAGCAGCTTGAACTTTGGACATATAAGTTAACTCATTTTCTATCTTTTCAATATTTTGTGTTTGTTATGCAGAGGTGGAGGTTTCTGTTTCATAATTTTCTGATGTTCTTTCTGACACAAATCCCAGGAGCCTAGGAGCCCATTCAGCAGCAAAGTTGTGGAATCCTTCATGCAAACTTTAATGCACTCTAGTTATATTTTCTTGCAGCTGCCGTGAGTCATGTCATTTTTTGTTCCCATCTTCAGCAGATATCTTGCCTGCAGCATTGTGGCATAAATCACACAGGTCAAATTCCCTGCTAATATCAATGGTTGCTGTTCTAGGCACACCAGGGAGCCTCATTCTTTTGAACTAGAAATTAAACGGCACCAGAAATGTGCATGTATGTGCATGCGTGTGCACATGTGTGTGTGTTGCAAAATGAAACCAGGACCAAAATTCATGTCATCAAGTTCTGTTCCCTACAAACATCACTGCAACTCCCAGTAATGCTGAAGTCCCATGTCCTTGTAGTGCACTACATGATGCTATAAACAGCTATCTATAAACAGCTTAAAGATTTGTCTGAAGGAGGAGACAGTTTTATGTCACTTTAATATCTGTCAAGCCATATGCATCTGCAAACAGCTGCTAAACATTTTTTTCCACTCAAATATCCACTTCAGTAAGCTTCTGTTAGCACTATGGTGGTATTTCTGTGACAAAAAGAATCAGGTTCTCTTAAATAAACAACTATGAAAATGGTTTTAAAAATCAGGTGAGTATAAACTTGCTAATAACAATATGTACTACTCAGAATTTAATCTCTCCTTTCCCAGGATCAGGAAGCTGAAGGTTTCTTGAATGCCTGAAAGAGATTCACTGGCTACTGGATAACTTCTGGCACAACTAAACCAGCCTGCTGGTAGTCCAACTCACAGACACCTCTGGAATGATTCAGTCAAGTAAACTGGGGACTTTCTTGAGTTGCAGGTTCCAGATGGCCACAAATCAGCTTCGACCCCAACAGCAGTCTCTGACTGAGATGTTCTAGTGGTGCACATTTTTATGCAGTAGCACCCACCATTTGTAGTACAGCTGGGATGGGTGGCTGTCATGGGCTATATGCCACAGCCCAAGCTCAGACTGTGACCACACCTACTGAATACACACTGAGAACTGACAGCCCTTTGGGTTTCTAGAGCCTCCATCTCTATAAAGGTGCTATATAGGGGCTCCTGTCTTCTGCTGCTACTGTGTTCAGTGATACAGACCACAGGTAATAATAATATTGGTAAGGCAGGTGCCAACTGGGAAATGGTAGATTATGCAAATTTTTCTGACAAGCCACATTTAAGAGGAGCTTCTCACGATGGAACTCAGTAGAGCATCAAGACACTTTCCAACAACGTAAACGTTTTGTGAATGTGTCAGTTGTGCTGAACTGGCCATGAATAACAAACCACAATAAATGGTGGGAGATGAAATTTTTCATGTTGGCAACTCCAGACAGAGCATTTGTTTTCCATTTGGAAATGGTTCTTTATTTAGAAATTTCATTTCCCTTTATTCAAGAAAATAGATGTTAGAACATCCTACAGTGCTTGAACCTGAAAATAAATGTTTTCTTTACATCAAATTCCAGAAACTTGTGGGGTGGGGAGTTGGAGGGACTTTAATAATTTAGAAAAATAAACAAAACCATCAATCATTTTTAAAGTTCTCTTCCTGGCTCTGCTTCTGACTTCTGATGGGATTTGGGGTATCTCAGGACATATACTGACCATTTGTTTTGCCAGATTAATCTGGAGCTATAGCTATCCCTGCCTGTATTTGTGCTACACTGGTGGGTTTCTGTTTGATGGGCTCTACTCTAAGGAATACTACAACAGTTTCCCTTCGTTTGTTTTGTCCTCCAAGACAGTCTTAGCTGCTCAGCCTCACTAAAACTGTTGATGAACTATGGATAAGAGCCTGTCTTTGGACACCATGTATCTTCTGCCTTCTTCCTTGTTCTGTTTGCTGCTGCCTACTGCAGAAGACTGAGGAAGAGAGCACCATAAATTGCTCTAAAAGGGCAGATGGGCTTCCTGCGCTGATCCCCCCAGTGCTGTCCCCAGAGCACCACAATCACAGGCAAGCCAGCCCTGCCAGATGGGACTGGGTCAGCATAATCTGCCCCCATCCACAACTCTAATGATAACCAGTGCAAGATGAGCCGGGACAGACTGTCCTCTCTAGTGACTCTAGTGACTGCTACTTTCTAGTGCCAGCAATTACTTTAGCCAGAGCATGACCATATTCACACACAAGATTAGCCTTTTCCATGAATACCAGTACAGTTTTCCCTGTAATCCTCTAGTTTCTTTTCTCCTAAGAGTCCTGAGAAAACTTCCGCTGGCACAGACTATCTTGACTCTACAGAAAGCAACAGAGCTCGGACAATTTTTATTCCAAGTCAGGTTCTTCTGCCATTTGGCAAGGAGATCCACAGGGCATTAGGGCAATCTGATAGGAGAATACAGGTCTTTGTCCCTGCCCATAGACCTGCCTTAACTAAGAGGGAAAGTAGAGTCCAGGGAATGAGAGCAAAAGGGCAGCATGTTGCTTAACTAAATGAATGTCACCATAATGTCATCATCATCTGAAGTTGCAATAGGTCTATCTTAACGGCAATGAGTTTGGAGTCAGGATTCCATTGACTCAGTTTGTATGACCTCAAGAAATTCTTGTCTAGTTGCTGCTTATTTTGAGTAAAATCAGTCAGGAAGTTGATAGAACACCGCTTTCTTTCATTGTTTTGGAAAATGTGACTGATGGGCTAGATGGATAGCATTATGGTTTGTGCTGTCACAATAACTCTTCATGCCTGATAGTGTAGGACTGCACATCTCACAAAATCTTGTCAAAGTAACAGTAAATAGCCTTTTTGAATTAAAAAAAACCAACAAAGCAACAACAAACCCCAAACAAACAAAACAAAAAAAACAAAACAAAACCAACCAACCAAACACAAACCAAAACCAAAACAAACAAACACAACAAAAAAATACACACACACACACACACACACACAAAAAAAAAAAAAAAAAAAGAGGATAGAAATTATTCCTGGAAGTTATTTCCTCAATATTTGTGTATAATCCACCTTATCCAGAAAAAAATTGCCTGTGTGCACAAGAAAGAAATACGATTTTGTCCCCTGCAGCAATGTCCAAAAATGAGGTAGCAAGTATTGCTTCCTGATCACACACAAATGGGATTTTTATCTGTGCCAAGATCATAATATGAACACTGAAATAAATGAGCAGACAAGTAAAAGGGCAGACACCTGAAAGCTTTAGCTAGCCTTTCCATTCCCTGAACTTCACTGGCCTGCTCTAACAAAGCTTTGATGGATCTTTGTTTTCTGAGGACATTTATATTCTATTAGGAAAGTGAAAACATCTCTAACAATAGCTTTGTGTCAGGCCACAATTGTATTCCTCGATGCTAATGCAGGCTGTTAAAAGAAATAGTTCAGCTAATGCCTCTTGGGTTCTGGGAGAGCTGGACAATTTGGATGCCAGGTTCACTTCCAGTTTCAAAGATTGGCAATATAGAGGATTTCAAGCCTCACAATTCCACCAAGAGACACTATGCCTCCTACATTTACAGAGGCCACTGAACTAAGAAGGGCTGCAAGTCAAAGAGAAAAAAAAAGTCTGGAAAAAAAAATTCTGTAGGAACTAGAGCAGGGAAGAAATAATCAAGCATAACTGCAGAAAAGGGAGCAAACAATTACCAGATGAGCTTGATGTTGTTTCTTTGCAAAAGAGCTGAGCAGCGTGCTGGGCTAACCAGGATGGGAGCCCAGTCTGCAATGGCAGGTGCAGTAGCCCCGCTACACGTAGGCCTGGGAACACTTGAGAGGAAGCATGAGTTGCAACATGGGAGATTCAGACATTAGGAAAAGTCTTTTAATTGTTAAACGTAGGTAAGCAGTGCAGTCGATTGCTTGAGGATGACACAGAATCTATATCACAAGAATTTTGAAATACAAGTGGGGAATGAGTGAGAAAGACAAAGGTAAAGCTGTTTCTGTCCTGGAGGAGGGGCAGGGTCCAGGGGCAGCCTCATCTCCTTCTTTCCATGGTCATGTCTTTGGTTCCTGTGCTGCAGTTAGGACTTGAGTTCTCAGAACCAGCTGAGGTTAGAGCCAGTTGCATCCACACAGCTTGTGCAGGTTCATGGATTGTGCAGGAGAACAGTGTGTTTTCCATGTACTTAGAATGTCTTCATTTCAATTCATTGCCTGCAGGGCTGCATAACATAATGAGGAAGGCAGCACTCCAAGGAAAACATCCCTGACTGACCTTCTGTGCCCTCAGCTAATCCCTCTGCTCAAGAGACCGACTAACTCCAGCCTAGTGCCAGCACATTGATCAGTTCACATGATCAACGAGTTTGGGTTCAGTTGCATAATCTAAAACAGCAATGGATGCAATTACTAACTCTCTGTATTCCAGGAAATGTAGATGCACACACAAGTGTCCCTAATTTCATCCATGCAAGCCTATGAAGTGTCATAATGAGCCAAACCAGTAGCTCATCTAGTTAACCAGGCTGTGATTGTGTATTTCTATGAAATCAGAAACTTCTCCTGGAAAAGCACCTTTGGAGTTAGTTCCACATGCTGTCAAGTGGCAGGAATGCAGCAGGGCGATATTGGCATCTTGCAGTCATGAAAGATTTTGCCCAGGTAGAAGCATTGTACACACAGAGCTCAGGAAACAATCAATTGCCTCCACCCCTCCTGGAATCAAAATATCTACCTTTTTCTGAGACTGAATCTAAATGGTATTTCTCATCCTATCACTCCTTGCAGAGCTAGGAATTGGGGGAAACAGACTATTTCTCTGAAGAATCCTTTCTGTTTGAAAAATCATGCTAACAAAGGATGTCTTCATTTGTCCTCATCATCTACAGGGCTCTATGACAAGCACAGGAGGGAAGCTTTTTAAGTAAATCACCCCAGCCTGACTTCAAAGGAAAGTGAGCTGGACAAGATGTGCCAAAGGGTTTAACATCTGCACCATTCCTATAAAGCATTGTTTTATCCTTCATACTTAGTGAGGAGACACCCACATGTGTTTTCCACTTTCATTGTGAAAGCAGGAAATGTTTAATTAAAATCAAGCTTAACCTTCTTTGTTTTCTCTTCATGCCAAAGTAACATCAACTGCTGAGAGGGAGGATCTGTGAGTCTTGGCACCCAAATGACCTCACCCAGAGGAGAGACAGAGAAAAAGAGATCTGGACAGATCCACTGGGAAGATATCTGTATCCCTGGGGCATGGGAACAAATTAGGTTGTGTATCAGGAAGGGCAGAACTTGCGGTGTGCTGGGGAAATTTAACAGACAGGTGTACTGGGTCAAACTGTTGTCATTTCTACAGAATAATAGAAAATAGGGATGGCAAGAACCTCATCAGGAGGTGCAGTCCACCTGTCCTACTCCAGTCTGTCACCCTCATCAGCCACAGTGACTTGGAATTACAAGAGCTGAAGTGAGGGCAGCTGCAAATACTGCACTCCAGAATCCTCCTCAAATCCAGCAGCCATGGCTTGAGGTACTGAATTAGATTTAGAAACTCAGAGATGTGACTGATTTATATCCTCACTGGATCAAGCCAAGGAAAGGATAGTCCATCCAATTTAATATCCAGATTTTATTATGTGGTGCCTTTCATTTGACAAGGGCTAAAAAGCTTTTCATTCCCCTTTCTCTGGCCGTATGGTAACACAAACCTTTGTGTTATATGTCAGTAATGCAGAAAACAGTCCTATGGTCATGACTGGTTTGGAAGGAAGTTTAAGGCTGCAGACTCTTTTCCCAGAGACAACTCCACTTCCAATTACATATCATTATGTTTCAAACCCAACTTTGCTTCACCACAGGTGGTACTCTCAAGTGTTTTTTGCTGTGGTTCTGCAAGTGCCAGGAGAGGCGCTAGTTCTCTCGGGAAAAAAAAAAAAAAAAAAAAAGAGAGAGAGAGAGAGAGAGAGATTATGTGACAGGAACTTGCCATGCAGTAAACTAAGTAACATAAGAAAGTCTCTGGAGAAATCTACCAGGCCACTCTGAAAAAATCTCTAGCATTTGTAGACTCTGATCAATGTATTCTAAAGAACATAATTATTTCCATTAAAACTTACACCAATTCAGATATTCTTGAAACTGAAGTATTCTCAAAATAATCAGTGTTTTGGGTCAAACCTCTCTGTGCAATTTTCTTGCAGAAGATGACTGACCCAGGCCAAGCTAAAAGCAAATTAACATTTGTAATTTTAATAAATTTCCCATCCAGGTGTTAACTTTCTCATTTGCAAGGAAATTTTGAGGCAGGCTTGTTGAAGCTGTAAAGTGCTATTTAAAACCTATTGGGATTGTCATATTTATGAACATAATCACTGGCATTTTTCTATAATTTAGATGGGGTCTTAGTGCTTAGAAGAACAGCAGCCAGAATATAGCACTAGTCATGATCCCATTACTAGAAGGCACCTTTTGTCCAGGATCATAATCCCTAGCTTATATAGCGTATTAAAGTAGGCTAAAATTGCTTCCTCAGTTACAGATGGAGAAACTGAAGATAAGAAAGAAATGTTACTCAGCAAGCAGGACTTCCTTTTTTCATCCAAAATGAGAAGAGGATGGGTGGATTTGTCCCATATATCAGTGCTATGACAGCAGAGGTTTGTCTCAATCACTGTCATGCCACTTATTTTCCCTTCATTCCACTTTTGATCTCCCTGACATCACACCATACTTTACCTGTTTAGCCTCTTCGTCCTGTTTTCCCCAGAGAAGGGGGAGCAAGTAGAAGCTGTCGTGAGCTCCAGAAAATGCTCAGGGCAGAACAAGAGTGTAAGGTACTATGGCTCATAGAGCTGAAGTACAGCAGTGTCATTTCTTTGCTTTAGAGGCTATAAAATGGCAAGCAGCAGAGCACAGATGTGTTGTCATGACAATGAGCGTGATAAAAAATAGGGCTTTCTCTGTATGGTTAATGTGTTGAGATAAAGGTAACCAGGACAGCAACAAACACTTGATAGATTTCACTGTGTTGAGGAACAAAGTGTCAGAGTCTGAAATGTAGTAACAGTAGACACAAATTATCTGTTATTGATGAAATGATCCAAACTTTCCTATCTGTATTGATGGACACTAGTGCTCTAGTGCCACAAGGCACAGAAAACGGTCTGTGTAGGCTGTGTCCACAGTCCAGACTAGGTCTTATGGACATGGTCCTCCTAAATCAGCAAGAGCTTCTCCAGAAAATCAAACTCTATTCTACAGACTAAATGTCAATCTATAGAATGAAATATAAGGGTTACAGTGTCACCATGCTGATCTCCACCCACAACATGGACAGGATTATTAAACTTGTAGGGAAGAAGCATCAGAACAGGTTCCTTGATGCAAATGATTATGTGGAAAAGTATCACCCGGAGAACCTCAAGATGGCTGGTTACAAATGTTATTAAGAGGGGAATTGTGATAGGAACAGTAGTTGGACTTTCTGTTCACTCTTTTGCCTGCTTACAGGCAGCAAGCAGTCTTTGCAACACCGTCAGCTAGAGAAAACTCCATAACACCTCCCTCACGGCCCCCGCAGCATTTTCAGTCTTAGGCACGTTATTCAATATCAAGCGGTTATGTGTCCTCCCAGTTACAACAAACTTGCAGACATAGAAGACTCTCGAGAACCTGTGCTGATCAGCACAAGGAACAGTCAGCCACACAGTATGTTATCAACACCTTCCTGGTCAAGACGCCAAATGCCTGCCCTGTCTCAGCAGGTTATGGGTGAACATAGAAGAATTAGGAAGGGCAGGCATGGAAGAAGAGGACCTACAGTAACAACCTGCCCTCACTCTTCATGCACCTTGTCCAGGGGAAGCTATTCTAGCCTGACCTAACATCTGCAGACTGACTCTTCTGCATGGTTGTGATGTCACTCAACCCATCCAACCAGGGAAGATGCAAATACCTCTGGATTAAACATACAGTACCATCTAATGCATTGAGACTGTAAAAGAGGTGCAAAGTAGAAAGGAGTACTCAACAAAAGTGTGAGTCCTGGCACAGCACTCTCCACATCTTTCACAACCCCACTACACATCCAGACTGCTCTTCCCTTCAGGCTGGGTGAGTTGAAATCAAAGGGACAGTGTAGAAATCCAACAGACACAACCTGAAGACTCTGGATGCTGGTCACTGCAAGAAGCCTGTGCCTATGAAAAAATCCAATCTTTTTTTTTTTTTTTTAATTTATTTCCCTGTTTAATCAGACCAGTGACAATGGGTACTCCATGCCATGATCTGACAACAGGCTGCCTCAAAATGTACCGTTCTCTGGCTATCGGATTTCTTTTCCCTTTTCCCTTGTGTTCATGAACTATTTACCTTTGATCCTAAGGAAGTAGGTAATGGTTCTTTTCAAACAAAGACAAACTGATAGCAATAGAGCTCTCAGTTCATAGGAGGGTTTTCTTTGTTTTCAAGTCAAAACTCACTGGCTGAGATCCAGCCAGCTGTCTTGAATTTCTGCATGTGGCTCTTAAGCAATGTTTTAAAACTACATTCAGCAGTTTTTAATTGATGAAGATTCATATATTTGAGCTTTGCAGGGAAGGCATACCAATAAGGAATAATGAAGGCCACAGAAGCCCTTCAGGTATTTTGAATCCTGTCTTTGAAGTTCCTTTTTGTTTCCCAGTTGCCATTGAGAAACATGCCATTCTGCTGACTGTGCAAGATGTCAAGGACTTATAGGTCCAAGATGGCCAGAAGAATTTTCCTTTTAGTCATAGGCCAGACAGGTGGTCATTGTGAGCACCCCACAAAAACAGTAAGAATAAATGATTGCTATTTACCTGCACTGTCAAGCTGCAAATAGTCATGGTGTTTATCCAGGGAAACAAGAGGGGAATCCCTTATTTCAAAGAAGGACCTGGGAGGATGAAGAAGAAAACCAAGCTAATATATTGTGGGCAGCACCCATGGACAGATCATCTCCTTTTTACCCACCAATGACAAATGCAGGAACTTCTCAGCTAGGAAACTACTGATTTATTCATGTTGCATATAGGGATGAGAGACAGCATATGTTTTTTTTGTAATCAAACTCCACTGTGCCATAAGTAGCTCACAGAACTAAGACTAACCATGTCTCAGTTATTAGCTTACCACTCATATTGGAGGGACAAATCTTGCACTACAAGAAAATGTTATTTCTTCCTATTCTATTACACATATAAGAAAATCCCTGGGAAGGTTTTTAATTTCTCTTTCCTAAGTGGAAACTAAAGTATGTTTTCCATTTGGCTGTTTGGTATATATGTTATTTTTAAAGGTGTTGAAGATCACCACCTCCAGGCCACTGCTCTTACACAAAATTTTACTACTCAGAGAAGTCACACAAGGGTTAAATGACTTGTCCAAGGCTGGGAGCACACAACCAAGTGGGGATTGTAACTAAGGGGCAACTAGGCTCCTTTCCTGTTCAGTCACACTGCTGTCTGCACTGCGATGATTTCATTCACCAAAACATATTCATGGACAAAGAACGGACTCTGCAAAAACAGCCCCTTATCTGCTCCTGCCTGCCTCTTGTCCAAGTCATGTGTGACTAGTTTACTGACACGAACACCCCTCTGGAGCCAAAGCAGCTGTAGGAGAAAGCTGTGCTCTGATACAGTTAAAGCCTTTACAGCAGTGTAAGAGCAATAGTCATGTAGCTGAGTCCAGGATCTTTGCCGTTTATAGAGCTGGAAGAAAAATGTAGCTTGATTCTAAGGTATCGAGTAGATCTGGGTGAGCTGGCAATAATAATTAAAAAGAAAAGTCAATCCTGATTTGTAACAATAACTGCAGTGAGTATGAAATAAAGATTAGCTGTAAGGAATAAACACAGGACAGAGAAATGTAATTCCCAGGACATGTTTTAACTTGTCTTTTTTTGTTTTGGTGGGGTTTTTTTTGTTTTGTTTTTGGGGTGGGGTTTTTTTGTTGTTGTTGTTAATTTGTCAATAGGAAACAAAAGGCTTCAAAGTACTTGGACCTAGGGACACTTGGAGTAGGTGGCAGCAGAGCTTATATGAGCCATGGCTCCAGCCAAATATCTTTTAAGCAATTACTCATGTGAAAATTAAAACTGTGGGAAGCTTCCTTTCAAATAAGTCTCTGCCATGTGGATTCTTTGATATCTGCTGTGAAAGGAGCTATGCATCTGCCTTTCCCAAAGCGAAGCACTAGTAGGGTCCACCCATCTCCTGTTTCCATTAACATTTCTAGAAGCATATTTTACTGGAGATCTTTTGTCTTCTGTCAACCTTGGCTGAAATTAGCCAAGAGGAGGAAAGACCAGTATGTGCACATATCACCAAGAGTGTGAGTTGTAAGTTTTGTTTCCTCAAGAAGACGGGGTAGAATCATCATCACACTTTGCAGTCATCCCATCAGTGTTCATTCCTGCTGCTGACAGGGACCATGGAAGCACCGGTATAGCATATACCATGTTACAGACCTCCTGTCACAGTGCAACAGCTTTTCCAACACAAGTGTTTTGATTACAGTTTTAAATCTCTAGTCCAGGCTTTTCCCAGTTTCAGTTCCATTCATTGGACACTCATCTTTTACTTCCTTACAGGCATACAATGTGAAAAACAAAGCAAGCACATCCCAAAGGCTCAGAAAATAATCCCAAAGAACAGAGAGCATTTAAACAGACCTCAGTTTTTCTAAATGTGCAGCCTCAGGGGCTTTAGGCCAGTATGATTATTCAGGGGAGGGGATCTTTGCACAAAATATTGTTTGGTGTTTGTTACCCTAAGCCAGTTCCCCAGTACTGCCTTAGTCCACAGTAATGGGGTTATAGATAGACTTTTTTTAATTCTATGTCTTCTGACCTCATAGTACAGTCAAATTATTGTGAGGTTGCCATGACATTTTTACTAGTTTTTTTACTCTACTTGATCACATTAATACAGAATCTTTGAAAATTGAGACTAAAATCTATTTTCCCCTTATCTGGCTTTTTAGTACTTATACTGGAATATGACCTACTAAGTAAAATGATATTAATTATCGGTTATTTTAGAAGAGAAATATGGTTTAGCTGATAGAGCCTTCAGAGTCATGTTTATATATTCAAAGGGCAATTCATTAAACAGCCTGGTGCAGTAAACAAATCTTTAAGCCTTCTGAAGAGCTATGCTAAGGTTTTTCAGACTTCTGTAAAGCAAAGATTCACTACTGAACACAGCAAAAAAATGAACACAAACTGAAAAGGAATGATGAAAGCAGAAGCTGGAGCTCATAACACAGGAGCCACAGGGTCTGATAATGAGTTGTAGGGTAAAGGCAAATCACTGAGGCCTAAATACATCCTATTTAACTTCAGACCCTTAAATGCATTGGCTAGTGTAGGAAACTGGTCTTCCTCACTAGTCAATGTAGACATAAAAGTGCTTCAGAGAGTTGAAGCATGGCCAGAATTAACATCTCTTTTTACTAGATACAGAAGTCAGAAGTCTAAACTTCAGTGATGCTCCTAACCTGGAGACCACACTTAATTGCACAAAGTTACAGTCTAGCTGTCTCCATTGCAGCTTAAATGGCTCTTGCTGCAATGTACACCCATTCCTTTTTGTCCTGTATCCAGTAGAGAACAGTTTATTCCTCTCTTCTTTGCAGGAACATTTTACACTGTCATTGTATCCCCCTTAGTGATGTCTCCGGAGTAAACAAACCTAGTTCTTTCAGTCTTTCCACTCCAGTCACAGTGTCAAGGCCTCTGTTTGTTCTCACTGCTTGCTTTTGGGATCATGCCACTAAATGTTGGCACCCAAAGCTGGACACAGGCATTGCCAGTAGACTAATGCCAGGCATTGATCTGCTATTCTATTTTCAATAGAGTGGAGGGATTATTTTATGTCTTGCATGTAACTCCCGCTTTTGATGCTTGTGTAAGAGCAGGCACCACTCCCCAGAGACCTTACAGCACGTCAGGATTATCAGACCTTTTCACTGAGAGAAACAAGGGCCCTACCCCCTTAGTCCTACTCCCACAAGAATGTCTCTTCATGTTATGGTAACTAGTGCCAAGAGTAATAAAAGCAGGAAATGGGTATAAAGATAAAAAGACAAGTTCAGTGGAATGAGTAGGCAGTAATCCTACAGACCAAACACCGATGGAGATGCTGAAGTTGTGAGATGCAGTCTGATCTTGCAACAGTCCTGAGTGCCACTGGGAAAACCATTTAGCCTATCACTTTGCCCTCCTCACTTCGGTCTACCTCACCTAGTTGAGGTCTGTAGGACAATACCTGTGTTACCACATGCCAGATTCAGTCATTCTCCTATGTCACTCAAACCACCAACTGCCACTGTAGTACAACTGCTAGCAGCAACTGAAGTAAAAAGTTGAGAGCAATACCAGATGCTCAATTCAGCCTCCAAAAATATGAAAGTGAATCTGCAACTACAGAAACAGTTGAATGAGAGCTGCAGAGAACTGGGAAACAGCAAGATGCCCCAGTGTTCATGTCAGAAGCCCTCCTGTGCCTTCCAGAAATGCCTTTCCTGGGTTTGAGACTTGCGAGTCAGAGAACAAAAGCAATCCCACATGATATGGTTTGCAGTGATTTGTGAGTTCTGTAGACAACACATGATGAACAGCAAATACACAAAGCAATTAGGAATGCAAGGAGTTCATAGAGAACCTTAAATATGTTTGCAGAAACAAACTCCTTGAATCATTATGAATAATTAATGTGTAAAAAACCACGATGTCGTTCCTGGGTAGTCTGCAGAATAAAAGGATAAATAAGTCATAAGGAATAAGGTGTTTGCTGAGTGAGAATATCTAAGCTAACTACAAGCTTCGCAGTTTCAGACTTCGAGGCTGCAGTGAGTAGCCTGTGGTTATTGTCAAGAACAGCTTGAACACAGAGGTGTCTCAATAACAGTTCTGCTATTTAAAATAGTAATATTATTCTGTCTATAGGAGACCTTTCAGATGAGGACTGCAGTCATTGACAGCGATTCAGCTTCACAAAAGCCCAGTGAGAGCAGAGAGAGCATTTATTAGATGCAATTATGGCATCATTAGTAATGCATTGCAAATTTATTGGCAGATGTAAGTTTTTGTTACTCAGATATGAGGGAGTTCTATGCATTAAGTATAATAGTTAACAGGGAAAATGTAAAAAGATAAATAAATAAATTAATCTCCCTCTTTGTCCAAAGGCATTGTATATAAGTGGCAGGTATGTCAAGAATTTCTTGCAGGTGTCATTTATGTCACTTAATCATAAATGAAATTAGCTTGAAGCCACAGTGAGATATTTGTATATTATTAAATGTCTTGCTGACTGAAGAGGAGGGGAAACAGGAGGTCTAGTTAAGCTGAATTCAAAATTAGAGTCTTACAGTGAAAATTGTTGTTCACTGATGGCCTAATCCTGCAAAGGACTAGGTACCCTCCAATCTTCCCCAAATCCCTGGGAATCTGATCTAGCATTACCAGGCTGTATCAGAGCCTCCCCTCTGCCATCTCTTTAGTTTTAAGACTTTAAGATTATTAACCTTATTACTTCACCAGCGTTGTGGCTTCACCACCCATGAAGGAACACTGAAATCATTGGTGATTTGGCACCACCAGCATGGCTTGTCAGGAAAAGCATAGGGCTGTACTGGAGCTGCCAAGACTGGGCTGACATCTGAATCATGGTCTGTTGCTTGGGTTTTTATGGAGTCCATAAGAGAGAGAGAAAATCAGATACAAATTTCTGAGCAAAGACTATAGTCAGACAAATTTATTGTCAGACTCCAATGACCAACATAATACACAATTTTAAATGCAGGAGAGTAATTCAGCTCAAAAAAGACAAGTTATGATGAAAAGAAAGACATTGAGACCAAAGCCAGACCCAGGGTCATTTCAAATGTATTTCTAGTTATAGCTGTGACCTGGATCATTTTATTGGAAGATGTAGTGGTAGCTTTAAATTCTCTCCACGTTTTCAGAAGTACAGAGCACATGTTTATCCACTTCACCTCCAGGAAACTGGGGAATGCTGAGCACTTCACCTTATCATACTTGCTATCTGGTGCTCAATGCAGACTGAAGAGATTCTTCCCAATGGGTGGTACCTAAACAGAGGATTTGCTGTCAGAAACATGTTGTTACTCACAGAGATGGAATATCATAATTTAATTTGTTATTACAAATCTATAAGCAAGCTGGTGAACAGTGAATTTGTCACTATCTCAGCATGATTTTATCATAGATAGAAAAAAATAAAAAGTCCACAACTATTGAGGAGCAAAATATGCATAGGTTACATATAGCTTAATCCAATCCAACATTATCAAGGCCACCAAGAAATGGTCAGTAGAAGTTTCTCACAGTCAGCAAGAAGTAAAAAGAACCAGATGTGTTACTTGCCTTAAACACAGTGAATGTGTTCAGAAAAAGTATGTACAATAGGATTCCAGCACTTCTCCTTTCCCACTTGCTAGAGGACTCCAGTGATCTGCAAGTCATCCAGGGCAGTACATTAATTGGTAGCAGGCTTGTTCATCCAGATCTCAGGTAGGCACAAGTCAACCATTTATTCTGTGACAACTGAACCGTAGCAGCATTGAACCATTCACTCAATGACATATGTTGACTGTATCTAAGGTTGATATTAAGGATATTTAAACTTTTTCAACAGTTTCCAGAACCATATGTCAAAGACATTTATCAGAGAAGACCAAAGCAAGAAGTTAGGAAAAAAAATAAATAACCCAACCCAGAATTAGACCAAAATTGTTGCAATAATATTTCCATGGAGGGATTTTTTTAAAGATAACTGTTAGCTTTGGGGTTTTCTTATATTAGATAACAGCAATGTCAGATATCTCTGCAAGCCCCCCCATCTAACATTCATGCATCTCACTCCTTCTTCCTCTTCCTATGATTGTTTACACCAAATAAAAGCAGTTGGGATTCCCACACTTTTTGGAGGAATACATGCCTCATTTTTTTAAAGTAGCACTGCTCTGGTGTGTAATTAGGATAGTATCTATCTGAGCATGTGGCACAGCAGGTTAGTGTTGTGTATTTGATAGCTACCTGAGAGGTCACACAGGGCTACAGACAGAGGCTAATAGGCAGCAATTACTGCTTATGAAATTTAAGGCAACCCTTGTTTTTCCTCTTAACCAGAAAAAATCAAAGTTGGCTTAAAAAATACTGAGGCAATTTAGGAGGACCATTACTTAGAAAAAGCCTGTCATTGAACATTCTGAACTGTCTGAATGACAGGTTCAAAAAATAAAATTTGCAACTTGGTATCTCCCAAAAGCTTTAGAAGGCACTCTTAATGCCACCAAAAAGGAATAACTGTTCAGCTTTGTCACATGCTATGCCATAGTCTCAGCTATTCAGAGCTCTTTCCCAGGGTACTGCCCTAGGTTAGCATGAACTGCAATTGACTTTTCTTGCTTAAAAAAATCCAGAATATATTTTCTCCCAGTGGAAGTCCTACCCCATTTCCCTACAGAATCCAAAGCCTCAGTCGACATCTGGAGACACTCAGCCAACAACACTGGGCTGTCTTAGCCATGCACCCACCATCACAGCCTGATGGAGCTTGCTCAAATCAATCTTTTGCCATCCAGAACATACACAGAGATTTCCCAGATACATGAAGATGCTGGTTCCACCCAAACCATCTGAATTAGTCCTTTTGCATGTTCCAGCCTCTAGCTTACATGCTCTAGTCCTCCATGATGTGACAGGGAACATAACGATTTCTTGACTTCATTAGGCAGCATGTTGCTTGACACCAAAACACTGTCACTGCCTTTTCACTGCACCTCATGGCCACACCTCAGTGGGTGCTTATGAAGGATTAGCTTTTTGTTCCAATTAAAATTCAAGGTGGTATTTCCCAAAGCTTGCAGCTTCCATCCTACAGATTGGTAAACTTCAGGATGGAGAAATAAAGCAACTTCTTGCAGGCAGTATGCGCTGAAGCAGGAATAGACTAAAATCTCAGAGGACTCCTAGTCATCACTCCTTTGATCTGGTCTCTGACCACATTCTCTCGGTATAAACAAAGGCTCTGGCCACCAAAGTGTTTTCTGGTCTGCTGTAAAATGTTTCACCACCCCTCTCAAAGGAATCACTGATTCTTAAAAAAAGAGGCAGCTTTCATCAGGCTTTTCTCACAGTGCCAGTGTCTCTGTCTAGGAGTGTGGTTGTGAAAAAAGTATAGGGAGATACAGACAGTGAGACTTGGCAAATTGAACATTTAAAGGGAACTCTTAGTTATAATCTGGATTAATGAGCATGTTATTATTGCTTCAGATTAATATGAGTCCAGATCACAAATAAAACAGTTGTGTCAAACAACTACGGGTATTAAATTTACAAAATTTTTCATCAGTAGCAGAAGAACACTCTGCTTCCAGAAACACCAACCCTGGATCATTCTTGGCAAAGTTTGAACATTGCTTTAGCCCAAGGAGAAGTCATTCCTGCAGGGTGAAAGGTAACACAATGGTAAAAGCACTCTTTGAACTGGGACATCAGTCAGAACACTAGTCAGCATCAGCAAACCTAGATCATGAAGATGGCAAAGTGTCACTGAGACAGGTGAAATAAGAATTTCTCCTGGGTGAGATACTTCAAAGTTGAACTACAGACCTCTGAGAGGGATGGAGTGAGGCTAGGGGAGGGAGTGTTGAAAACTGTCAGCTAGATAAAGAGCCAGCTCTTCAACTAGCATAAATTAGTGCACCTCCTTTTGTATTAGACTTTTGTATGACAAGTAAGTATACCTGTCATGAGTCAGAACTTTTAGTCCCAGTTCAAACTTCTGTACATACAAGATCAAGAACATTTTCTGAGACACATTTCCAGAGTCACAACAGCCCCTTCCTTCACTCCTCTAATGAGATGTCAGTCCAGGGCCCTACACTTCTTTAAAATTGTGGGTAGGATTATAAAAATCATCACAATTTTCATGGCATACAGGGAAATAGAGTCCTGTCCTCAATCCTATGGTGGAAATCAGAGGATTTTTAAAATACAAGCACTTCTAAAGACCACTAGGAAAAGAGTCTTCTGTCTGTTCTGGCACGATCGAGTGCAGTTGAACTCACTGGTCAAACTCTGCCTTTTCCTGAGTTTTGATGTTTTAGCAACAATGCAACACAGATTTCAGGAGTCACATTTGGTTGTTCCTCAGCATCTTTTTAATCAGTGTATGAGAGAGAGACAGAAAGACAGCCATTGCATCTCTTTTATCACCTGAAGGGAATGAGCAAATCAACATGCTTGTAAAAGCATGTCCTGATGAAAAAACATGCTCTGAACAAGGGCTAGGTTACTGTGGCAGGGTCTTCCAGAGCATCAGGACTTATCTATGCATGTTCAGATTGGTTTAGAGATGTTCAAAATGTTGATACGTTCTAACCAACACCTCAGCCAGAGCCCTGGAGTCAACAAGAATTAATAGGCATTCACTGCTCTGAACCCCCTAAGTCAAACTCAGAGGGTGCTCACTAATGTGACATACATTACTACATAGCGTGCCCCACACGATTATGGTGCCACGCACAGTATAGGGCTGGGAAGTGCGACTGCTTCTGTTTCTGAATACATTTGTTTTATATTTTCATGGCACTGTTTAACTAAAAGCAACTACATACAATATTTGGTGCACTGTCATATGTAATCAAGAGATAATGTCAATGGAATTGCATGTTGTCACATGATAACAGCCTCCCGCTGTTGCTGAAATGCCAAATTGAAGCCAAGGCATTTATGGAAAATAAACGTCAAGTCAAAGCCAAGATGTTTATTTTAAAAACAAGAGACACGGATCTTGTGGCAACGTTCCATCATGTCTCTATTTCTCTAATTACAGATGTCCAATGTGAATAGAGCCAAGTAATAGTTTCTTCCTGGGACAACATGGTGAAGCCTGATCACTTCACATGCAGACTTGAAGGGGTGTTTCTCATCTGCTTTTCCTTCAGTTCAGATTTTAGTCACTGTCCAGGTAACCGACAGAAAATGGTTTCTGAGATGTACGCTAAATTTACAAAGAGATTTAGGAGGACATTGCTTTTATGTAGCACTTTTTCTCCGGGGAAGGAATAGCAACATGAAGTTCATTGAAGTCAGTGGGAGGCCTTCCAAGCATTTCAGTGGGTTTTGACTAATGCCTTAGGAGAATAAACAGTTAATATTTTAAGAGGATGTTATGTTAATAATGGTGGTGCCTGATTGCAATGAGGGCATGACTGGACCAAGGCTGCACAAGGAAGACAAGATCCTTCTGGGTCATTAAGAGACAGCACAGTCAGCCCTTGTGCCTGGCAGGCAACTGCTCACGTGGCTGCTAGCCCATGGTAGATGTCTGCTCTGTCCATGCCAGCCTCACAGCCACAGAGAAAATGTTCTTTTGTTTCTCCAGTAAAGCTTCCTTAAATCCAGCTGGTCACCCAGTAGCAAAGATGACCTAATTTATTTGCATGGGAAAAACGGAAGGTTGTCAAGACTCAGGTTGCTAAGATATGATAAGAATCCATGTTAAAGCTAAAGTAAGAGCTTGAAATGCCCAGATCTTAGACAAGATACAACATGATCCAAAGTTGAGAACTAGAGTTTTGTCAAACCTAACTAGAAAGGCCTGAGTGATGAGACATCCACTGCTACTCCTGGCAACATAATGGGTTTGACATCCTAAAAGCATTTTTGGATATTTGTATCAAATTTTCCCTTTCATCACATTACCACTCATTAAATCTCCATGTATGCATCTAAATTATCCCTCTCCCTCCCTGACAATGTTTTCTTCCTCCAACTACATTAAGAGATTATGTCTTCAACAAGCTAAAATTGCCTTTCCAGTGCTAACCCAACCAACCTTCTTTAAACCTTCAGCACCTCTCTGCCAACATCCTCCCTCTCCAACCAAATCTGCAGGCCGCATAAGAGTGCCAAGACATGGCACAGAGTCCAGAGCATCCCTGGAGATCCAGCAGCAAGTCACCTGCCTGTCCCCAAGACGCAGAGCTGGCAACTGCAAATCCACTGCCCCTAGTGCTATCCTAGCTGCTGCAACACCAAAGGAAGGTGTTAGTCCCAGTGTCCAGCCCCATTCCCAATCTTCTGCCCCATTGCTGGTGCTGCTGATATTCCCCTGGGCAGTGCTGTATACATAGATGCATACCCAGCAACAGGACCCTCATCTTCCCATCTGGTCTGCATGGAAAGAGAGGCAGGAAGCTGTGCAAAGCATCTCAAAGAACTGGGTTTAAAAATATACCTAGATAACCCACTTCAGTTCCTGAGATGTTGAAATTTCACAGCTCATGCCAACAGACTTTGACAAGTGAAATATATTTTGATGTTCATTGGATCAATTTATTATCCTCTGTGCAATGTAAGACTGATCTGTCCTGATAACTACTGAGAGTTTGGGGTTTTAGTGGGTTTTTTTAATGACTTCCAAAGGGAAAAAATTAGTTGCTCATTAAAAACTGTGATCTGGGGAGCCAGTAGAAACAAACAATTTTAGTTCTGGAAGCTCTTCTCTTGAGCTGTCAAATAATAAGCAAACAAGGAAATATGTTAAAATACTGTTAAGGAGCTATCTGAAAAAAACCCAGCAAAAACAATAACCAAAAACACACAAGGAAATTTTGAGTTAAAGGAGATTTGCAAAAGGTAACGTTCTGAAAGAGGTTAAGCCTACAGTGATTATTTGGCTGCTCTGTGCTTCAAGGGCCAGAGGGATGTTCTGTTCAGAAATGGTAAGTTTGCTTATTTTTTCCTTTGGAGATGCATTGTTTCCCAAAGACATTCTGGCTCCAGCTCTGATCTGGTATTCCAGATTGACAGCTGTTGAACCAACAAAGATGCTGAGAAGCAGCACATGATTATGCGACTTCTGGTTTATTGCACACTTGCTAGTAATTTCCTTTACTTCTCCAATCTTTAAGCTTATCTCCTTTTACAGTGCGATAAGGATCTCCAGCTGGAGAGCTGATAGGACAAAGAGATGGCATTTGGTTATGTTATGGTATTTATTAACTGTATAGATATACTATAGCAATAATGGATCTGAACAGACAGCAGATGGATGATGCTCCAGGAATAGTAAGCAGAACAGCTACATGGTACCCCCAACACTGCTTCCCACTGCCAGTGTCATCTTGGGAAAAGTATTTAAGATTTTACCAGGTTTTTATCTGAATGATTTAGCCCTAAAATGGACTATGCACATTCACAAAATGCATCCAAGCACCTCATCTATGAAGGTTTCAGTGTGGTGATATACCACAGGGCTTGTACTGGAACCTTATGTGTTCCAGCTAGACATAGAAAGTAAGAAACTGTTTCTACCCCACAGCTCCACTGTCCTAACATCATCTCAGATTATTATTTTTTAAAATCAGGATTACAGATACAAGTCCTGGGCAAATATTCCCAGCTGCAATCCTTCTGCTTTTCATTCAGCACAAGGTCTCCCTCAGTTCTTGAAGATGCTACGCGTCCTGCCCTTTCTGCCACAGAGGGTCACACTTGGGTCCAGCAGATGACGAGCAGCAAAGCAAAGTCCATGGGAACATGAGGGAATGGTTTGCCAAGCAGCAGGTCCGTGCTGGTGTGTGGCCTTTAGTCGGGGTTAAATAAACAGCATGTAAATAAATAAATAAATCCCTCCTAGGTTGTGACCTTGTAAATCAAGCCTCGAAGGTATTTTTATGGTCCAGCTGGAACAGTGGAGCAGTCTTAGAGGAATAAATACAAGGGGGGGGGGGCAGCGGGAAATAACTGTGCCTTCCAGTTGCTCCCAGACTGTTGTGGGGAATGTTTGATGCTGCTGTAAGACATGCTGATGATTAAAGAAGAGAGGGGACATCGTTCTCATTTACCCAACAGCTGTTTCACATTATTTTAAGAGATTTAAAAGAGGAGTAAAACAGTTAAATGCACCCAAGAGTAATCTTTCAGCTTTGAAGCTAAATAGAGGGCTGAGCAAGTAAATGAAAATCCAGCCCAACTAGTTCCTAGCAGAGGCTTCATGGAAGTGGATGTGAGCTGGACAGGGATTTGCTCAGAATCTGTTATCTGGGCATTACAGCCCCAGGATGCTTCATGTACTTTATTGCTCATTACCAAATAACAGTGCTAAGAGCAGCTCCTAGATTTAGTGTGGTTTGACCAGACTGGGTAAAAGCTACTGGCTATAAAAAGTCCTGAGAGACCTATCTGAAGCAGCAGAAGAAAGCTAGAAACAGCAGACAGGACTTTCTCCCCTCAGCCCTTGAGATGGCTTGGTCTGGTAGGGTCAGGGAAGCCAGAGAAAAGAGGACTTTTGATGGGCAGATGCATGGGACAAGCCATGGCCACAGTCTCTGCATGGAGCTGGTGGCACCATCCCTTGAGCCAGAAGATTTTACATGGGGTCTCAGTTAGGGAAGTTCTTGGGCTGCCTGGGCTGAGGCAGAAGGCACTGGAGACAGGGAAGTGCGAGTGTGGGGTTTGTCCCTGATGGGAACATTCCATGGGAGGGTGTCTGTTGCTTTTCATGGAGAATGATGATGGCAGTGCTGCTATCTGGTATTTTCCACTTTGCAGGTGTAAAGAGTGTGAGCACCTGATCCAGCAGCTTGCACGGGTGTGCCTGGCAGTGAGGCACGTGGGCTATCTTTGGCACGGGGTGTGTCCCCCACACTTGGGCCATCTTCCAAATGCTGGTGATTGAGAGCCCACCTGCCTTGGCGCCGTAGGGGAGGTGACAAAGCCCGGCTTTGCACCAGGGTCGCAGTGAAACTTTGTGATATATACCAGCTTTTTCCCGAGCCCTCGTTCTGGAGCTCTACGGCTGCCGAATGACCCCCTGTGGCTCCCAGCCCGCTCCCACCAAGCGGCGCTGGGTGCATCAAGCACCGGCACCCAGCGCACCGTGGGTCCCCAGTGGTGCCCACCCTGGCCGCATCCTCTGCCTGTCCCACAACTGTCGCGCACGGTCACCCCCCCACCGGCAGGGTGGGCGGCCCGGAGGTGAGAGGGCCCAGAGTCCGTGCGCAGCAGCCGCGGGCAGCGCAGACAGGCGGGCGAACGGGCGAAGGGACGGACACCGGATGGGCAGGGCGGGGCGACCCCGCCCCGTCGCTGCCGATTGGCGGCGGGCGGTGACGCGGGGGCGGGGCGGGCCGGCGGCGCGGCGCGGGGCCATGCGGCAGCCCCGGGCGGCGGCGGCAGCGGCGGTGGCGGTGGCGGCGGCGGGGCCGCCTTCCTGCCCGCGGCGCGGCGGCCGGAGCGCCCCGCGGAGCCATGGGCGATGGGTGGCTGCCGCCCGACTGCGGCCCCCAGAACCGCTCCGTGGCCGGCGGCGGGGTGACGGCGGCGCCGCCGCCCGGGAGCAGGCAGCTGCCCGCCGAGCTGCTGTCGCAGCAGTGGGCTGTGGGCATGAGCCTGCTGATGGCCCTGGTGGTGCTGCTCATCGTAGCCGGTAACGTGCTGGTGATCGCGGCCATCGGACGGACGCAGCGGCTGCAGACCCTCACCAACCTCTTCATCACCTCGCTGGCTTGCGCAGACCTGGTGATGGGGCTGCTGGTGGTGCCCTTTGGGGCCACGCTCGTGGTGCGGGGCACCTGGCTCTGGGGATCCTTCCTCTGCGAGTGCTGGACTTCCCTGGACGTGCTCTGTGTGACAGCCAGCATCGAGACCTTGTGCGTCATTGCCATCGACCGCTACCTGGCCATCACCTCGCCTTTCCGCTACCAGAGCCTCATGACCAAGGGTCGGGCCAAGGGCATCATCTGTACCGTCTGGGCCATCTCTGCCCTGGTCTCCTTCTTGCCCATCATGATGCATTGGTGGCGGGATGAGGACCCCCAGGCACTGGCATGCTACCAGGACCCGGGCTGCTGCGACTTCGTCACCAACCGGGCTTATGCCATTGCCTCGTCCATCATTTCTTTCTACATCCCCCTTATCATCATGATCTTTGTGTACCTCCGGGTGTACAGAGAGGCCAAGGAGCAGATTAGGAAGATCGATAGGTGCGAGGGCCGGTTCTATGGCAGCCACGAGCAGCCACAGGCACCCCCACCTCCTCACCACCAGCCCATCCTCGGCAATGGCCGAGGCAGCAAGCGGAAGACCTCCCGCATCATGGCCATGAAGGAGCAGAAAGCCCTCAAGACTTTGGGCATCATCATGGGGGTCTTCACCCTCTGCTGGCTCCCTTTCTTCCTGGTCAACATTGTCAACGTCTTCAACAGGGACCTGGTGCCAGACTGGCTCTTTGTTTTCTTCAACTGGCTGGGCTACGCCAACTCTGCTTTCAACCCCATCATCTACTGCCGCAGCCCTGACTTCCGTAAGGCCTTCAAGAGGCTGCTCTCCTGCCCCCGGAAAGCCAACCGGCGGCTGCACTCTAGTGGTGGGGAGCTGGCCCACCTGCCTGGGGGCTTCATCAGCACCGTGGGCTCCCCTGAGCGCAGCCTGGGAGCAACCTGGTCCGACTGCAATGGGGGCACACAGGGCGGCAGCGAGTCCAGCCTGGAGGAGAGAAATAGCAAAACGTCCGATTCGGAGTCTAAGGTATAGGCGGGGGTTGTCGGGGGCCGCGTCAGACCCTGGGCAGGGGGGAAAGGCAAGCAGGGAGACAGAGAGGAGCAGAGAAATCCCCAGCAGCTGCCTGGTGGTAAGGCTAATGCCAAGCAAAACTGATCCCTGTCTTAGCAGGCAGAGAGCGAGTGTTTACTTAGGAATAAAAGCAGGTGTACTAGTGTACGACATACCTCATCCGAAACTACAGCAAACAGGAAACCCACTGACCAGAGAACAAAGAAAATAAACAGCCCGTCCCAAAGATAGCCAGCTTACATTTAGAAGCACTTTCGGAAGGAGCTGTGGCAGCAGCGCCCTTTGCCCGGGCGAGCTGTCCCAGGACTGTGCTGGTGGTTGAACCAGAGTGTGGAGGTGCTGGCTTTTGGCTGCTGAGTTTGGCTGCAGCCGGAGTGCCAGCCATCCCTCGCCTTGCCCGGGGTTGTTGGACACCCCGAGTTTCATTCCCTCACCCACAGCACTGGGCAGTTTTGGGGGAGGCACAGGGTCTGTGCTGCAGGTGCCCCAAGCACAGAGTACAGACCCACAGGCAGGAGGAGTTTTCAGCTCAGAGTACCTGTGCTTTCCTCTTCTGCAGAGTAGCGATGGAGAAAGATAATGAGTAATGAGGAGCACGGGTATATTTTGAAAGGGAGTAAATAAGAAACCCAACCCACACTCCTGTGCTTTTCCCCCTCTGCATCAGCAAGCAGTGAGTTACTGTGCTTATCTCCTTTCGCCAGACAAGAGCAGTCAGGCTGAGAAACTTCTACCTCAAACTGTGCATATTGTACAGGGGAATAAATGGACCATGTTTATATTAAACAGCATATTTACATACCACTAATAGTATTTTATGAAAGGGGGGAGGCGTGGGGGGGGACGCAAGGAGCCTTCTGCAGCTTGTTCATTGTAAATACAGATGGACGGGGGGGGGGGAATCCTGTCAACAACAAAAATTTACTGCACTTTTTTTTTTTTTAATGGCGACAAAGCCTTTTTTTGCACAGTGTTAAGAGTTGTAAAGTTTTTTGAAGATGTTCCTTGCACACACGTACACACACGCAAATTAAAAATGAAATGGAGGTCTGAATAACGCTGACCCTGAAACTTATTTCTGGTTTTGTCTGATCTGTTATAGTTTTATCGAGAGAGTGACTTTTTGAAATATTATTTTATGAAGGTACTGTAAATATATCCGTATTATAAATTAAAATATCTTAAGAGACTTTATTATTTTATTTTTTATTTCCAAATGCCCACATGATCTGCTGTTATTTTAGCACTTGTGTGTCATTTCCATTTTCCTCTCTGTCTGTTTTATAACATATTTATACTCTGGTGCAATTTACTACTGTGTAAGTAATTGGTCTATGTGCAATAAATACCATTGCAGCACAAGCAAGCGTGTCTCTATAGGTTTTGAAACAATACCTACCTATAATGGGAAGAACAGCATTTGTTTTTCTCCAAAGATGGCTCAGATTACTAACACAACTCTATCTAATGGCTTTTCCTGACACGGGATTGTAAAAAACGTGTTTGAAACCCAATAAGGTTGTGTTCCTGTCGCACTGAGGTCTGCTGACTTCCCTTAAAATTAATGTCTAAAGACAAGGTGTTTCCACTCTGATAATGAATACACTAATTTTCTGTAACTTTTCCTTTTTTGAATTTTTTTTCTTTTTTTTTTTTTCCTTTTTTTTTTTTTTTTTTTTTTTTTCTTTTTTTGCTAGGAGTACGCTGCTGGGAGTCAGGAAACCAGAATATTTAAGATTACAGAGGATGCTTAATTTGAAAGCTAAAAATGGTCTCGAGTACAAAGAAATCCCCGTATGCGGTACACCACCCCACAAGTAAGTCCACCTCATGCCAATGGTGGGTCTGATCCTGCCCTAGCAAGGTGGGTAGTGTGCGCTTGGCGGGCCCGGGTCCCAGTGCTGAGCACAGAGGTGAGGGGCTACCTCTGCCTGAAAAGCAGCTAGAGGAGGCTTGTGCCCTGTAAGAGGAGATGGCAGCTGGGGAGCTGGTAGCAGGAATCCTGACTTTGGATCCCTCTTGCTATAAAAAAGGAGTTAACCTCCGAAGGAATGGCTGGGGCATAACTGGTGCAGGATTAGACTCTGGGATAGACTTAAACACTGCTGAAGCCTCTTCTGTGTCTGGATGAAATAAAACCACCTAATTTGTAGACATAAAGCAAATGGTCATGTGTGATGTGGCTTCACTGTGCTGCTGACAGTCGCATATCCCTTTGGGGATGGATTATGAGAACTGAATGTTATATTGTGGACTGGTCCAAGGAAGGAGGTGCTGTGAATAGAAGGGCTGCAGATTTGTGTCCCTGGTCCAAAAGGTTGTCTTCCTCTATTGCTTTATGAAGGTACGCTGTATCCTTGTGGTTTCATAAATTTTCTTCATCACTGCAATGAATACATGGCAGATAGAGCAACAAAAAGGCAGTGTGGAAAAAAAATAGTGAAGCCATTTTTAGCTTTTTTTTTTTAACTCAGTTAAATTAGAAATCAGCTCCCAGAAGGAGTATTTCCCTAAGTGAGTTTTTTAAGGTGACAGCCAATGGTTTGCTTTGGAAAACATTTTTGTTTATTTGTTTTAAAAATTAAGGATTTTGTCCTTTGCAATCTCTAATTATGTATTTCCAGAGAAAAAGGAAGAAAACAAATAAGTTATGCTTCCTATGCAAGGACAAAACAAAGGGATCGGGGAAGTTAATACTTTTCCCTTGATATTACTGGGGTTCAATGTGCGCTGCAGTTAATGGTGTTTCCTCTGATAATGGTGATACGGCCTCCTTAAAATGTCGGGGTGACTTCAGATGAGGTGACTTCAGACGAGGTGCTAAATGAAGTAGGCTTTGCCACCAAATGATTTTTTTTTTTTAATCTGTTTTTTGTCTGTGATTCCAGCAAAGACAACACGACCAAAAGGGTGCACAGGATGGCGGTGTCTGATGCCAGCGACTGCGGCAGGATGTTGACTGCACATGTTGGGGTCAGGATGGGATGGGGAAGCAGCACTGCCCTCCTTCTGCACGTCGGGAATCGCAGCAAGCCAGGGCAGGATGAAGTCCCTGCCTGCTAGGTAGAACAGAACAGGACTCAGCACCAGCACCCAGCTGGGAGCTGAAGTGGCTGTTGAGCTCTCGTCCTCAGCAGGGTGCTGAATCCTGGGGAAGCACAGTGCCTACTGGTGGGGTGGGACAGTCTAATGGACTTGGATCTTTGTCTCATAAATCAGTTCACATGCTTAATTTTAACCATCTAAACGCTCATGCCATTAGACTTTAAAAAGTGCTGAAAGTTTTGGCTCAATGGGATCCGGCTTAGGTGGGAAATTTATGTCCAGAACTGGCTCAGCTTCTGCCGAAGAGCTGTGCTGGATCATGCTTTCCCTGGACAAGTGTAATAGCACTGAGAAGGTGAAAGGTAGGATGAGTTTTGCCCGGTGGCTTCAGTAGGGCCAGCTGTATAAGCAAAGTGGTCTGGATTTGTCTGCCCTTGATTTTTGGACAGCCAAGGACCTGCTGGAAGAGTCTAGAGGCTATCACATTGAGTCCCTTCATAGACAGCTAAGATAATCCACCTGGCAGCGTGGATGGCGGATGGTGGTCTGTCTTGCACAGTGTAAAAAAAATGGTGGCACAGTAATGGTGCGGACAGAGCAGGACATATGGCACACACGTGTGCGAGGAAGGGGAGGCTGCTGGCAAGCAGTCTGCCGTGGATCATGCTCAGAACAGGCTGTTCTCCGTGGAGAAGGATACTCTGAAAAGTGTTACGGGGCAGCTGAAATACTCCGGAGGCAATGAGTCAAACACTCACGATGAGTATTTTTTTCTGACGAAAACCAGACATGGATTAGCAATTGGAACTGCAAGTCAGAAAGTATAGGTGGCAGGCATGCAGCTGCACACGTACGTGGGCAGGAGAGTAACAGCAAAGAGCTGCAGGCCTGCAGGAAAGGGAGACGCAGGTAAAACAGAAACCCACTCAAATAAAATGTCCTGCATCTGCCAGGACCAAAATCATTTGGCCATGGTGCCTGAGACTCCCAAATGCAAGACACCCAGTTCTCAAAGGCAACAGCCACACTCCAAGCAGTGTTTGCTCAGCACTTCTGAAAAGAAGGCTGCATCTCTCTATAAGCTTAAATGGAAATATATCGGGTGGAAAGCCTGGCTTCAGTTTTCCATATGTTCAGGAAAGTTCAGGATGTTTTGAGACCATGACCCTCATCATCGACTGACTATAGCTCCAAGCAGTAACTGATGAATGAATGAAACTATGCGCAATAATATGTGGCTTAAAATTGTCACCTGAAAAGTGCCCATAGCACACAGAGCATTTAACAGCATCAGCTGCATGTTTGTGATACAGCACACTCCAGTTCTGCTGCAAATGCTGCTTTCCCTTATGGGTATGCACGTGTTTTCAAGTATAAGTACAATTTTTTTATCAGGGTTTTTTTTTTTTTTTTTTTTCCTCCTAAACACTATCTGAAGTTAAGGTTTTATTAATAACTTTTAAGTGGCTATTTTGCAAACCTTCCTTGTGGTGCACACTTTCCTAATTTATTGTAATTTCCCGTCCAGTGGAGTGCACTTACTTCCTTTATGTAATATATCAGCTGCAGGGCTGGAAATTGTGCAGCTATGAACTGAAAGAGCAGACTTTCTTGAGGCCAAATGCGGTCAGGCATCATTGCCACTGGGAGCAGAATTTGACCTGATAATCTAATCTTATAGGAGAGACTATCTCCAGAAAAGTATTGTTACCAGGAGTAAATGACCTCTGCTAATGAAACTGGAGCAATTAGTCCTATTAAAAGCTGTCAAGAAAATGTTAACTGCTAAACAACCGTTAATGTTGGATAGCTCGAATAATGAGTGTTTTGTTTGCTGGTGTGTTAGGTGATGTGTTGGGAAATAATTATCCTTTGACTAGCAGCCAGCTTTGTACTAATCAGAAAGGAGAAGTCATGTTCTGTTTGAAGGATTATACCTAAAAATAGTTCTGTTACCGCCACATCAACGAGCGAAATGAAGCAAATTCATGGCGACGTACACACCTTCTTAACATTTCACTTTTCATCCTAAAAACCTATTGTTCAGCTGGGACTTTCTGTTTGATCGTGTCAAAAGCACTAATGTGATCTCCTCCAATAGCACTAAGCACACTTCCCCCAAGGAGCATTACCCTATGCACCACTGACTTGCTTTCAGAGCCTGCCAAATTCCTGAACACCCCAGGAGGAAGTAAGGAGTCTTTCTCTTTATATAAACAATCACAGATAATATTTGTGATAATCGTCCTGTGGATGAAATCGATAGGGTTTTTATATGAGATGTTTGTATGTCTGCCCCTCTCTCTGCAAGGAGAGCAGTCGTTGTAATGGCAGGTGATTTATTTGTGCAATTCAGTAACTTTGGTCTGTCAAACTGCTCAAAAAAATGACCGAGTTGGGAAAAGGATAACAGAGGTGCTGCTGCCATGCAAACCCAGGGGTTTCATTGCAAACAGCAAAAATAGGGGCATCTCTTTGCCATAGTATAGATGTTGCTTTTTACTAGGAAAGTCTTAGCTGGTTTGGATAGTTAAACACCAGGCAGATGCACTATACAAATGCAGGTTAAGAAGTGCGAGAGGTCAGACGCTTTCCAAACAGGACCGTGCCACCAAAGGACTGGCAGCTGAAACATGCCCCAAACATTCCTAAAAGATTTTCTTGCTCTTTTTGGATAACAGCAGCAGACTAAAGCACACCTGAGTGGCTTCTCAACCAACGTAAAGCCACCCAGCTCCCTGACATCTGTGGCTCCAGGACATGTGCCTTCCCCCTGGCATCTCCCCCTCCCCTCCTAGGGGCTCCAGCTTGCACCAAGTCTCGCGGGACCTGGAGCCTTCCCCCAGCTCAGAGCCATCATTCTGTTGCGTGGTGCCAACCAGAAGGTGCCCTGTGGCACTCTGGGGACGGCACCACCGTGAGGTGGATGCGTGGGTGCTTAAGGGTGTGCCCATGCTGCCATGGCTGCGCTGGGCATGCTGGTGCAAGCACCACTCCC
The DNA here is from genome assembly GCA_024611175.1 of Megaceryle torquata. Classification (NCBI taxonomy): domain Eukaryota; kingdom Metazoa; phylum Chordata; class Aves; order Coraciiformes; family Cerylidae; genus Megaceryle; species Megaceryle torquata. The sequence continues at coordinate 35,539 of JANIJG010006839.1, read as the reverse complement.
CTGAGTCATCGCTCCATCCTGCAAACATCAGTGACAGAATCGGGCCCGCCAAGCTGGAAATGGAAGAGAGTTTGGGTTTGTTATGTAAACTGGTGATCAGCTTCCTGGTTCACGAAACCTGTCAGCTTGGTACACACGTTTGCTTTGCCGGCTGCCATTTTTGTCTTCCCACCCACTTGGCTCCCAGGTTTTTTCTGGCAGTGTTTGCTTGCTTGGCCCTAGCACCCAGCAGCACAAGCTTTTCAACTCTGCCCTGGCAGCAGTCTGCCTCTGGACATGAATGGTACCAGGTGCCAGTCAGCGTTTGGGTCTGGTCATACCCATTCCTTCCAGGATTGATGCTCCAGGTTGTTAATACCAGCTACACCAAAGTGCAAAAGTACTAGACAAATAGAAAATGAGTCCTGACCTCCAGGTTCACAACTTGAAGGAGAAAATATAGTCTTACCCAGACTTTGCCATTGCCATGGTTAGCAGAGCATCTCAGATGTAATGGTGCGCCTTTCCCTTCTGATCCTGTGTAATGCACCAAATCCTGTTGTCCTTAATGAGATTAAATGAGGATTTTCTACTATTTTGGTGCTCCAGCCATTAGCCACTGTTGTGCGTCTCTAGGCAGTGATGTACCTTTGCATGCCTGGCCCAGTGTTTCTCTCAAAGACATGATATTTAGACTTCTTCCTAACAAAATTAGTTTGATAATTGGTCTTAAGCTCATTGGCACAATGCTTTGAAAGGCAGATTTAAGTGTACACACCAAAGAGGCAATCAGAGACACTAAAGTGCTTAAAATCTCAGCAGCTGCTAGATGTATAAATATTTCCGCTACCAACAAGTCATTTTGTAGGGCCCCCTCAGAGGCTGTCAGCCGCCCTCTCTCAGAGTGGGACTGTAGAATGCTCTGCCACTATAAGGAAAAATTTCAGGGACAGCACAACGACTCATGACAAAAGATTTACAGTGTGGTAAAATTTAAATAGTGCTTTGTGGCCAAAATGTAGAGAACTGTTAAGAAGAAGGAACTGAGGCAAGACCCTGGCAGAATTTCCTGGTGAGGAAGGGAGAACAACATTCTGGGTTAAAGTTTCCACGTACGGATGAAGATCCCCTCATTGACTGGTCCAGATGCCACTGGCATCATGTGCAAGCCATGATAGTGGACAAGTGCTGTCTGCCCCAGCCATCCCTGGGGACAGGTCATGGTGCTCCCAGCTGCCCTCCCTCTGCTCCCTTCTGAGTGTTTAATGTGCCCCCTTCTCACCTGCCCAAGCATCAGTGGTGTCCTGTGACACCAAGGTGTGTGCCAGCCTGTGTCCCCCCTTAGGGCTCGCTGACCCACCATTGTGCTGTGGAGGGAGGAGCACTTCCTCTTGGACTGGAGCAGGTAAAGCGGGAGCTGTCCCACTGAGCTTCCATTGTTTAGCAGCTCGCCCACTCTCAGAGCCTGCCTTCAGCAAGGGACATTTTGTTCATCTGTCCTTCCCCTAAATACTCACTCGGGAGCTGTGAAATAAAATCCCAATTATGTCATTTAGGAGCTGGAGTGTGATGCGGGATGCGTTCCCTGGCAGGCAGCTACCCGCGCTGCGCTACAGCCGCGGAGGTGAGGGGGAGGCAGGACGGGCAATGGGGGGGGCCTGCTGCTCACTCACCACCACCACCCCCACCCCCCCACCCTCCCCCCACTGAAGCACTGATGGTACCCTGGCAGGTTCCCATCACCAGACTGGTACAGCCACAATAGCAGTGCTCCCAGGCTGTGTCTGAAATCCTGGGTCTAACAGGAGCGTTCGATCTGCTCGCCAATCAGCTTGCGTCAAATACTTGGGCTTTTTGGAGCTTTTATGTAATATTCGGCACAGGGCAGCTGCTGCTGCAGTAATTGCCAGTAACAACAGGTATTGTAACAGTGCTCTGAAACACCTTCAGAGCATCCATGGCAGATGTTTTGTTCCTGTTTCACTGCCAGGTGGTTACCAGCTTGCTGGCAACAGCGTGAAAGCATGTCTGTGGTTTTCAGCACCAGCCCATCCAAGCTGGGGCTGATGTTCACACAGTCCCCTCCCCAGCCCTTAACACCCCTGTTGCATGTCCTGCTGCCCAGACTGGCTCTACTGCCTGTGCAACCACATGGACAATGGGTTTCTCTGACTGAATACCGGTCCTTTCAGGAAAGTTTTGTTTCAGCTGATCCATGCAGGTTGCACAAGCACAGGTAACCGCACAAAGGGTATGGGAATGTGCAGAGTGATGGGACTGAGATTGTCCGTTTTTGTAGTGACTCCAAATCAGATCCTTGGCTGTGATCACAAACCTCATGTCCAGTGGTGATGCTGCAGAAGCTGAGATCCAGACCAGCAGCCTTTGGCTTGTCGTTTTGCCTGACCTATGCTGGAAAAGCAGAACTCGCCAGCAAACCTTCTCTTCTTTCAGGGACCACTCTGAATATTGCATTCAGTCATTAAGATTCTCATTGCATAGTTGTGCGATAGAATAAAAACATTGTTTAAGTCTGCTTATTTGCTGTAGTTAGACCACAGTGAAGACCATGGGAAAGACTCCTCAACTTTTGGCAGAGATCGGGGCCAGGGGAGCCAATGAGCAACTCAGGTGCCAGGTGACAGCACTAAACTGCCTCCAGATGCAAGAGGGTGACAAGGCAACAAGACACAGGCAGTGGAAAAATAATTCCCCAAGAAGAGCAGCTCTTTTTGCCCAAAGTTTCTGTGTGGATCCCAACACTGATAGGCACCACTGATCTGTTGGTTACTTTTGAGTAATGCCCATTGTGCATGTCTTCTGGTGGAGGATGTTTAACTGCTTTTATTCCTGCGCACTTAGCTCATGTGGGAGCAAGGAATGTGGTGATAAAAAGGCTGGAATGGTTTCAGTGCTGGATAGTTTCCATTAATATATTTCTCATTATATAACGCCACCATGACTGTACAAAATCTGCTAAGGTGTCATTTGAGAAGGTGGAACATTTCTACGTATCCATAATGAAGAAAGCGACATTGCAGAGCAGGCTGAGCTTTGATCAGATACTCCTTGATTGCACTGGATGTGCTTGGGCTGTTGGACAGTATAGATTTCCTTGCCTTTACATTTCGAGGCACCTCATAAATAAAATGGTTGATGTTGTCAAATGCATGCCATTAGCACTCTGAACATGTGGTGGCCTCACTGGAGTCTATCTCAGGGCCTGTCTCTGCATACTGGTCTGGAAGAACAATAGTTCTCCAAGCTCCCAGGGACCTCTACTCTTCAGTTCTATGCTTCAGAAAAGAAAAATTATCATTATCTGCGTGGCTCAAGCTTCCTTTGAAATGGAGTTATTTTTTACTCATACACTCCCAAGTTGTTTTTTTTTTTTTTACATGATATCAGTGAGAAACTTAAAACCTCCTTTGAGAAGAGAAAGATTTCCTGCAGCCCTACTACTGAAGAAAATGGATAGATGAAGTAGTAAAGTTCAATGACTTAGTTAGCATTAAATAAGAAAGAGAATAATGAATTGGATTTTGTGTGCCTGTTTTTCCTCTGCAGGGAACAGTCAGGCTAATGGATTTTCATTGCCTTCTGCTTCTGTTCATCAATCTAGGCGAGTTCAAAACACTGTTGCCTTTTTGTGTTGTCCCTTCCCTGTTAACTTGTCACAACTTCAAGTATTTGGAGCTTAGCAAACACATTGGTGTTTGCTGCACCATTCTGACCTTCTACACCATCCTGACCAGTGAGGAAAACACACAGGGTTAACCCCCTATGTCCATCAGTGACTTGTGGTCTGCTGCATGGACATCTGTCTTTTATGCTAGGTAGCTGCAAGTAAGTCATTCCTTACTTAGGGTGGACCCTAGTTTCCTACTATTATGAGCTCAGGCTTTAACATCCTTCAAGATAGACATTATTTCCCCACTCAGTTCACCAAAAACTGGTTGAGTCTCCAAACCCCTCCTTTGTTTACTGGCTTTGCAGAGTGCACTGTAGGGCTTTTTATTGGGGAAGGAAGGGAGGTGGTGAAGGAGGAAACTATTACAAAGCTATATAATATAAACAACTTTCTCATGTAAACTTCAAACACCACTTGGCAAGGAAGAGGTTAAATATAGGGGATGGATGGGGGACATTTATTAGGTCAAAGATATAAATAGCAAGTGGAGAAGGCTGGGGAGGGATAGGGGGAAAGGGAAGCCATGAGTTGACCCTAGATGGGGCAGACTTGCTAGGCTTGCTGAAAGTCCTCTGCTGCTCTGCCCTCAGGTCTTGGAACTGAATCCTCCCTAAGGCATCTTAAAGGTGGGGTATGCTCAGACAGAAACCCTACATAACTGACTGGTAGTCATATTTGTTCAAAGGTGAACTTGAGAGGTGTTTGGGTCACCTGAAGACTTTCTGTAGAGGCAGAAATTGCTGCTGGTCCTGCCTGCCCCTTCCCGCTCCAAACCTTCTCTGGGTCTGCCAGAACCTGCCCAGAGACGAGGAGCTACTCTGCCCACTCTGATGGTTGGAGCAGGATTTCCGTTTTCCTTCCAGCCTTGGTGTCTCAGGCTTTCTGGTCTGTTTTTTGTCCAAATGGGAAATGCATAATGAGAAACTGTTTAAACAACTTAAGGTACAAGGAAACTCACTGGAGTAAAGTACAAAGTTGTAACTTATTTCCAAGGAAATGATGCACTCCACTCAAACACTGCAATTTAAAGTTGGAGGATAATTGCTGGCCATCTTCAGTGATGCCTGCAGCCCTCATCTAGGTCTGAGTGTGGTGCATGCGGAGGGCCGGAGTCTGCCAAGATCATCTGTGTTGCTGTCCGGTCTTGCCACCAGCAGCCATTCATCCGCATGTTATTGCACATCTTTGCATGCAATGAGATGCTCAATGTAGTTATAACTCTACCGATGAAAAGATGCCAGGCAATGTTATGTAAACTCTCTACCAACGGATATGTTTAAAATATACACAAATATTAGCAAGGGCGTTTCCTTAGCAAGGTTTTAAAACACCCATAGCAGCTACCTAGACCAAGATGACAAGTGCAGAGAGTGACCAGGCGAAGGACCATCTCCCCTATCCCCAGGCTGTAAGTAAGGTTGGTACATAGGCATGGGTGAATGTCTGTCCTGACAGTTGCTTTGCTTGCATGAGTAGGTCTGGACAGCCTGGTGCTGCTGAAGGAAAGCCCAGGAGCCAACAAAGCCCCAGAGGAATTCTCTGTTTCTATTTCCAGCCCTGCTTTTTAAGATACAGAGGGCTTCAGATCAGATGCATTTCTGAAGCTTATCTGTGTGAATATTTGACTGCTTATCCAAACAGAATAAAAACCTTCGAACCTTCTGAGGTCCATCCATCAAGAGCCTTATCTCCCCATGTCACCGTTCGGCTCCTGGCCGCTGCTGCTCAGAGCCTCCTGCCACCTGGGGCTCCTCACCAGCTTCCCATCTCCCCTCTCCAGGCAGCTTTGCAGCTTTCTGCACAGTTACCTACTTGGCTCCCTGCCACTTCAGGGATGGCCTCTGCATTGCACGGAAGAGTGACAGGCCAGGGCTGCTGCATAGTCTACATCCAGCCAGCATCCCAATGGGCTGCGTTTGTGCTGCTGTATCGCAGCTTATCGTCTCCATCCCCCACATACGTATCCATCTGGGCTATGGCCACAGCACATTGACTCTGCTTGGCCCCAGGAAAGAAAATTTGTACTTAATGGGATATTAATGAAGCCTGGATAAAGGAATGCTGCCTCCTCTATCTGAGGTTCCAAGATTGAAATATCCAAGATCTCCTTTCTGGTAAAAAGGAGGTTTTGTAAGAGGTCTTTTAAATCCTGGCTGTTGGGTAGAGGAGGAGGGGGTGTCATCTCTCATCACCTGTCAGCCACTGGTCCCCTCTGGCAAGGCATCCTCATGACTGTAGTCAGACTACTTGAGATCTCAGAAAACCCCTAAAAACCCAGATATGTTCTACCCTTTGGTAGCTGAGCACAGCACATTAACCACTAGGATGCACTGGAAACATGGCACAGGGCAGGGGCATCATGATCAACAACCCCACGGAGGCTCCTGGCTGTGTAAAACAGCTTCATAGTTAGTCTTATGCCAAATTCATACAGTGCATTGTTCAGCCTTATCAGAAGAGCCTCTGCAGTGCTTGGTCAGGGCTACAGGACATTTCTAGATTTGAAGCTGAGCTGGCACAAGAAATTGTCTGCAGTCCTGATGTCCTGTCAAAGCTGTGACCTAAAACAACAGGGTGAAAACTTTGGAAAGATCCACCCATCCACAGCAGAAATGAGTTTAAATGGGGAGCTGCCTAGGTCAGGGCTTGAAAACACCTTTTAAGAACATCAGAGGTTGAAAACCTGTGCACAACAGTGGGGATCAAAGGTCTCTGCTGCTTGGTACTGCCTGGTCTTGGCACAGGCCTAGACAAGATTCGTCACAGGGATGGCTTTTTCCAGTGGGGACCATTTTCCTATGGTCCTTTTCAGGATACTCTGACTCATGAGCTGGTTTTGCTCTCCTCATTGTGGTTTTAAATTTTTTCTCCGTATTGATAGTCAGAAGGGTGAAACTAATTCCTCTCTCATATAACAGTGAATCTGACTCAATAGCAAGAGGATAAATGTACTTTTTATACTGTGGTGTATGTAAGCTATTTATAAATGTCATATCACTTCTAGGTCATCTTCAGGGTTTAAAAAAAATGTTTTAATTTAAACATAATTTTCCAGTGCTGACAGATATGATAAATACATTTTTGTTCCAGTAAAACCTAATTATGACAATGTTTTGCAAAAATCATTACAGGCTAAAGATTATTCCAGATTTTTTTGCTTTGTTTGTCTCCAAGATCCAGTGTTTAGTTTAATGTTACATTCCATTATAGAAAACAAGATGTGTGACTGCACTGATTTGTTCACCAAGGCCTCTTTTTGAGGGGTGGGAGGATGCTCCTGAGAAGACTGATGGAGAGAGGTATTAGCTTGTGTCACAGAGGCTCTGGGGCAGTTACAGCACCTCTACACCTGTAAGGGACACTGTGCCCTCCTTGCAGCTCCACGGGGGACTAAACATTACCACCATGGGGAGGTATCCTGCCTTGAAGGGGCTCAGGACACCTGATCTGCTGCTGGCACAATGGGGGCAAAGGTGTTCAGTCAGAGCCCAAGCTCCCAGGCCTGTGTGGCACCACTGCAGCATGGTGACAGCAGTACATCAGCATTGCTGAAGGGAATCAGACATCTGTGCAACAGCCCAGGACCAAGAAGGGCCTGTACCCAGGTCCAGCAGCACATGGGACTTCTTTTACACTCAGACTCTCCCACTCAAATCATTCCCCCAGGTGTGAGGATGGTGGCCACCTCCTCCCCTCCAGACCATCCTTCCTGTCTTCCAAGGCTCCTTTTTAGGCTCCAAGACCAGTGGAAGAACCAAACTTTGGGGTACTGCTGCAAAGCCTGGTGGAAGCTTCATGGCAATTGAACTAACCTTGATATTCAAGATGATCCCAAAAGAAAGCCAAAAGGGCACAGTAGGACAGATTTCACGTCTGGAAAATGAGGTTAAACAGAAGTCCTCCAGCTAATGAAGGGTTGCATTCCTGCTGCCTGAGCTCACCATTCATTGATGAGCTGAGTCCCTCCAAATTTTATCTGGACTTTCTCCAGTTTTCCTGCTTTCCCATGTAAGCAGCTCTGAGGAAGGTCTCTTTTTCTGCAATCAAACATCTTCATTCTGCAGTAAAATAGCTCTTTCATCAGCCACCATTGTATTGTGGATGCAAATGCATCACAACAGAGCCCTTACACGTTGTGAGGTGAGAGAGATCCTGTGCTTGTATGACAAAGTACAAGAAATGATGAGCAGGAAAAATACCTTGTTTTAAAGTGCTTTAAAGCTACTGTCTATCTTCCAAGTCTTGTAGCTTGCCCATACTTCTCATGCCTCCTCCCTGTTAGACAGGCAAACAAGAGATGGTAATATTTGAAGAGCAAGTCTATGTACTGGAGTCATGCAAACACTGACACTTGTATCCACACAGACTGGCCTCCATCTGTGCGGAGTTTCCAGCTGCTGTGATGAAAATACCTGGGAAAGGGGCATACAGAAGGGGAAAGAGGTCTTCATCTGGAAGGTTGCCATGTTTCTCAGGCTGCTTTTATGGTGATACCCAGAAGACGTCATCTGGTGCAGCCAGCTGTGATAATCCTTTCAGTGGGAACAGGTGCTGGAGGATAATCCTGCTGTTTTTCTTGGTTATGGTTCTCTTCAGTCACTAAGACTGATCAAACAGGATTATCATAGCAACGATTCAGGAGGTGAAGTTACTGGTGCCGTGTGTCTGTGACTCTGTGGACATTTGTTTCCAAGGCAGACGCCGGCTTTGCTGAGCAGCCTGCCCTGGTGAGGGCAGCGGGTGAGTGGGTGAAGTGTCAGCACCGAAGGGTTTTGGTGGCCAGATCCTGTGCTCCTTGTTCAGCTCTGCACCGTGTCCCTCAGGGACAAGGGCTGGATCCCAGATGCAAAGCCCATGATTGCTAGTGCTCTCCTGGAAAGATGCCTCCTCTAGGCCACCAGTTTGGGTGGGATGGAGATTGCCTAGCTATACAGCAGCTAGTGGCAGCACCCCAAAACCTGAGCTGGCCAAGGCACTGGCTGGGGAACTGGGGGAGGACAAAGGGTGGCAGCACTGTCTGGGCTGCCAGATCTGCTCTGTCAGGGAACACTTGCAGCACTACAGATCCCTCTGCGCTTGACAGTGAACGAGCCCCTCCTTGTGAAACTTCAGAGCAAGTCTGTCCCTGTGCAAATAGGGGCTCATGCTTCCAGCAGATTTTAATATATTGCCAGGTTTTGGTTTAAGTCCCCAGAGTTCTGCACTCATCCATTCCCACCCAGTCCTCCTCCAGTGCTAGCAGAGACCAGTGTGTGCCTTGGCAACACCCCTTGCTATGCAAAGTCAGTGCCTCTTGTTCCTGTTTTACCACCTTTTGCTTCTGCTGATAACAACCCTTGACACCCCCTGGCAATTCTCTTCTTCACCAGCAAAGGAGGACATGCAAGATTCATGGCACCGGCCTTCACACAGTCTCTGTGAACAGACATATGCTCCCCTTTACCAGTTTGCTTTGGGACTTAGCTGACACCTAATTTCAGTAGCAGCAAAGCAATCAAGCCTGGCTTCATGGTTTCCTGGCAATCTTGGCCCAAAGCTGTTTTAAACAACAACTTGCCTTAAGTACACGTGTATGGAGCAAAATACCAAACTGAAGGAAAAGGAACTAGAGACGTGCAGATCAGGAAAGCTTCTTAAAACTCCAGCTTGTAGCTGTGCTGATAAGGCAGTTTCCAAGAAGTCGCCCAGCCCTAAAATTCTAGAAACGTTGTCTTCCCAGGTCAATAACCTTTTATGGACTGAATCCTGGTGTCATTCTACAAGCAAACATGGTCCAGGCAGGACCCTTTGCAAGTGATACAAGAGAAAGGAGAACCTACCTCACTAAGAAGGGATCCAGAAACTTTCTAGCATAGAAAATCAAAACACACAGTGAAAAATACATTTGGTAATTCTGTCAGTTTGGGAAAGCACAGGAAAATGGGCTTCAATTTCATTCTTCTTTGGCCAAGTGTCCTCCTTGTCTGAGACGGGATTGAGGCAGTGGTAGCTGAGCTGCTGCTCTCCCTCTCCTGTGCTGCACAGGCAGCAGGCTGCAGCACTGCAAGGCTTGGACTCCCTCTGAAGCTTCGCCTCTTTCCAGGAAGCACTCGATCTGCCCTGGGAGCAGGGCTCTGCACCTACACTGCCCTGACAACAACTCCACTCCCTGCTTTTCACCAGCCTTAACTTCAGATGTGAAGAGACTCATAGGAGAGAAGGTTTTCTGTAGCATCCTGCAGCTCTATTAGCAAAAGTGTTCAGTGTGGCTCTAGTAAAAGCACCAAGATGGGGCTGATTAGACTCAGTTGTTTGGCTCTCATTTCATGGGGATTTTAAAAAATACCTTATGCAGGTGCAAGAGTTGACATAACAGAGCATGCACCGTGTTAGAGTCAGTCCAGCTTGTGTGTAAACACCACTAGTCCCTCTTTAAAACTCTAAGGAGCTGTTTCATAAACACAAAATATTTTGCTTAATTTCCAAATCATGTGCCATTTTCTTAGCAGGTCCAGTGGTGAAGGAACAACTCATGCAGACACTCGCTGTAGCTTCACATCCTGCAGAACCGTCCCAGGTCCCTGCCAGAGCTGTCATCAGAGCCAGGCAGAGGCTACCACCTGCTGGACCTTTCTCATGGACTCCTTGCTCTGAACCACTCCACAACACCATTTACCAATGGCACCAAACACTTTCTGGGCCTCTACAGGCATGCTGTGTGCTGAGCATCAGGGCACAAACATCTCTCACGAGCTCTTCATCAATAACAGCACTACTGAGATGTGAGTAAGCCATGTAAATGGTGGGGATGAAAAAAGAGCAGCTTTGTGGGCCTGACCTGTTTGGTGATTGTTTGGGGTCTGATGTGTATTTCCCAGAGTCTGGGTGTGCTCTCTGCCATACTGGCCCTGCAGAACAGAGACATCCTGAGCTGAGGCAAATTGAATTTTGCTGAATTGGGGAACCTGACATTTCCCTATTGAAACTTGCTCCTAACAAAAAAGAAGCTATTCTTCCAACAGTTCTTAAGAAAGGGGGGATAAAATTAATGCATACTGCACGGGCACATGCCTGCATTTGTGTGGGGTCCTGCACTTGCATGGGGGACTAGAGCATGAACCCAGCTCTGCTGTGCAATCGTGCATCGTCATGAAGGCAGCACCCCTGAGCAGCCAAGTCTGGACCACAGGGCTGCTGCTTCTGTGAGGGTGTAGGACCTGGCCTGTGTAATCCAAGCAACCCAGGGTCATCTTTGTCCCACTCAAGGATCTCAGCTAAATGAGTCTGTAGCTCACCCTGACTCCCACAGCTTTGAGATTAAGGGCCTTGGTTCCTGCTCTGAATGGGCAAACTCTGGGGATCTTGCAGGTCTGAACACCCACTGCTGCCAGCATGTCCAGGGGGGCTCAGCGTCTGAATTTCTGGGGCAGAGACTTTGGTTTTGAACTGACCAAGCTGAATGCTGTCAGGATAATTTCCTGATCTAGGCTTTTTTTGATTGACGTGCTCTTCTGAGCTGCCCTGATCCTCAGCAGGTCATGGTAGCTCACACCTACATGTCAGGCCTTGGCTGCCCAGTTAGCCAGTTTCATGGAAGGTCACTGGAAGGACTCCAGTGGCCTCAAATAGGAGTTGACTCATGCCCCATGAGATCAAAACAAAATGTCTCTGCATATGAAAAAATATTATGGAAACTGTATCATTCATGCACAAAAGCCGCACTTCAAACTTTATCATATAAAATACGTAATATTGTAAATGGAAGGAAAAAATTGCATGAGGCCTGGTCCACATTAAAATTGTTGGCATGTGAAAATGTCCCTTCCTGTAAACACAGATATTTCCTGGGGTCTGATTCATGAGTAGGCATCCAAAACTAGAAAACTTGGACCCATTCTGCACTCCTTCAAAGCACTTGTTTTCAAAGCACTAGGCTCATCCCTTGTCTTGTCAAGAGTGACCCAGTGCTTATGATGGAGTTATCCATACGAGGTAGATAGGTATGCCTCAGGACCTCATAAATACAGCAGCAGTACCAGAAGGTGCTGCCTGAAGCCAGAGATAGGTGCAAAGAGTACCCCATGGGCTGGCTGCAGCTCTTGGCTCGCTTAAATCTTTGTGGGAGGTCTGGCTCTGTGGTGAAATCCTGCTCCATTGATGCTGGTCAGCACTTGACCAAGGTGCTCAGCAATGCAGAGTCCCTGTGATTCCCCCAGCTGCCATCTGCAGCTTGATCGTATTCCAGCAATAGCTGATTGCCATGGTCCAGGGAGCAGGATTTAGCATATCACCTTGAGGAAAAGGGCATTGGATGTCTCATCATGCACAGCAAAGGCAACTTGTAGGGAAAAAAACCAAATTAATGCAGGTGTTAACCAGCAATTTGTCATGCAGCCTCTAAATCCTGCTTCTGCTGCTGTGAAGCGTGCAGTGAAGAGGGATGGATGCTTCTGCAGCTCCTTAGGCTTTTCCGAAGTTCTTTGGTGCTGGGAAGAGGTGAACACCACCAAGGCTGTTTGCTTCTCACTGCAGGTGGCTCACTCCTCTGACCATGGGGCCATAGGCAAACTACGGGTCAGCCTTTTCCACTGTGCCGTGCTTCCCTCCTTGAGCAGGGGCATCAGGAGCTGGCTGCAGGCACTGCACAAACACTCTCTGCCTCCTCATAGGCTGGACCTGAAGCACTTTTCGTTTATCACTCTGCTGTGCCTCACCGCTCTGCAACACCTCTGTGGCAGAGGGTTCCTAGTGCACACCCTCCAGCAGCTGGGCCTGAATACAAACCCATTCAAACTTCAAGCGATACAGAGAGACAAGTGAAATAACCCACCTGCACCATCTGTCCACTATTGTGACCAAATTACCACTTTTTTTGCCCCAAAACACATGCAGTTCAGGACAGCCAGTCATACTGTGCAAGTCCATCACTGATCCACATGCCTACAGAGCACACGAGCTGTGAGATGGCTGACAGGCTTTTATGCTCTCCTGCCCCAGTGTCATGGGTTGGCTGTGGAATGTGGCTCACCTAACTGGGCTATATTGGTTCCCTGCTGGAGCATGTTCCCCTAACTGACATCGGGAGACATCCAACTGCAATGACTAAGCTCTTCCTACATTCCAGAAATCCAACAAATAAATGTTTCTTGAAAATAAGCTAGTGTTTTGTTCTGGGAAATGAGTGGTTGATTTTGTGTAGGGGGTAAAGCTTCACAAGGACCTGCGGGCGCACCAGGCAGTAACATCTTGCTTACCCACCCTCCCAGCTCGCCTCTCCTCCTTTGATGGGTTTGGAATGAACTCTGGAGGCCTAACTGTGGAGAGTAATGATGTGTGAAAGCTCACTTTCATTTTTCACTCTTCTTTTTTGGAAGGTGGAACATTTTACAGTTGACAGGACCATGCTAAAGCCATATGAGGCAAGCAACTATTTTTAACCAGACGTCGACTATCTGAGAGTCTACCGCTGAATCATTTTAAACAAGGAAGAAATCATGGGATCCAAAAGTGGTGCTGGTGGGATGGGGGGTGGAATGGCATTTATCATGCACTTGTTCCAGTAACTGTTCAACTACTTCAAGACTATGATGACAATTATCTGAAAGTGCCTGTGGGGTCACTTCAAGTAGTAGCTGCATTTTACAAAATGCTTCTGCTTTGAGAAAGAGGCAGGTGCTCAAGGTCGAGCAGCTTGAGAGGCTACCTGTGCTCACTAACCCTCTTTGCACCCTGCACCGTGCTCTGAACTGTGCCAGATGGGAGAAGACACTTGAGCATCTCAGCGCTGCCATTCTCTGAGCCTCCATCACCCCACATTAGCTGGGTGTAATATTCTCAGCATTTGCAGAACCACAGCCTGGGGTGAGAGGAGAAAGGGTGGCCTCAGACCTGGTCTGGATGTCCTTCCACCTGACAGAGAAAAGTGCTGCTTCTCCCTCCTCTGCCTATGCCAGTGCAGAGCTGGCACTTCAAACAACATGAGTTTGCCAGGTGGAACCAGCCTTGTGGATAAATTAAGGAATTTTCATCCCCTTTCCTTTGTCTCAGACTTGCAGCAACACTTCTTACTGGAGGTCTGGCAGCTATGGACTATTGCATTTCCTCGCATGAGGAAAGGGAGAGCTAGAAAGTACACCTGAGTTACAGCTGCCCAACAGGCCATGGCCCAAACTGTGTTAGAACCCTATCAGCTGGTTTGTGGGAAGCAATGCACAGCCTGTTTATACTCACTCAGAGCACAAGGGTGGTAAATACAAACATGGCGTTTAGCTCTGTTCTGAAGTTTGTAGCTCCACTGCATGCACAGCATTTGGCCTTGGAGCAGAGCTGAGTCTATGTGGAAATGCAACACTGCTCAGGCACGCTGTGGTGCCAGACCAAGGGCTGGGAAGAATGTTTCTTCACTTGACCCTGCCACAGCCTGCCAGGCTTTGTGGTCTGCGATGTCCTTACATTTTACAAGGAGAAATCAAATCTCCTTCCCTGACCTAGTTTGATAATTGGTCACTGTCCTGTCTACTCAGTATCATTGAAACCACAGTGGGACACATGTCCTCAGCCTCCTTTAGACCAGTCTCTGGGCTCTGATTTCCCAGAAGCTGTTGCTCCTGGGTTCTTCTGCATTGTGAACAAAAGTCAAACTCTGTCCTGGGTATGCACTGCAGCATGGCTGGGGCAGAGTGTGTGGAGATGACACCAAGGCTTCATGAGGAGGTCCTGTGACTGCTTGTCACACAACAAAACATTGTGTCTGGCTTTTGGGAAGATGGGAAAGTTTAAATGAACTTGATTCTGATGAACCAAGCCATCAATATCATCTACAGGAGGAATAAGGGCATATCAGGAGTAGTTTTAGCTGCCAACTTCATGGCAGTCTCAAATGAGAAGCCAATTGGCCGTGGTCAGTAGTTAAGTTGCAGCTCTCTCTGGTGTTTCTGCTGCACTGCATTTGCCTTTGCAAATACCCTACATGTGAGCTATAAGACCAAGTGGACTTTCAGGCTTCAAGGATCTACAAGCAAATTTAGCTGAAAGGGCTGGATACATCCCCTTTAAAAAGCCACCAGGGTCAGCGTCTACAGCATGAGGAACAGAGCTCAGACTAAATGATCCTCAAAGTCAATGTTTTTAAGAGCAATTGTGAAGCGAGAGGAATGCAGCATGGCCTGCTGTGAACTCTGCCAACCTCTGCACAAAACCCAGAGCACTGCAAAGCCCTGGCTACATATCAGGGTGTTAGAGCTGTCACCACAGCTGTCACCGTGTCATTTTGCTCCTACTGTGCAATGGAAAGAAGTGAGAAGTGGTACTTGCATCACTATCCATGATGTTAAATGCAGTGCAAGCTGCTGAGCTCATACATGTGGTCTGTGGGGCCTTGGAAAGAGACCACTTGCTTCTCCCATGGGACTCAGCTCCCATGTGGGATCTCCATCCCTGGAGGTGGCCAGAGCTGCCCTTCCAGACCCTCCTCTTCTCCCTTTTCCCACTGGTTATTTCTGATCTCACCGATCCTCTCTGGCTACCGCTGCAGGGGAGGGATGGCTCCCTGTCCAACAGCAGCCTTGGGCTTGCCATCCAGTGCACACCACAGCCTTGTACAAAGCTGACCTGGGCCCTCTGCTTGAGGAAAGAGGCGGTTCAGTTGATGCCGCCAATCGGCATCCAGCGTGCTCACGCTTGCAGGCCACGCATGGCTTATCCTGTCCCTGCGCCGGCAGTCTGAGTAATGGGGCCTGACACATGTGTTTTTCCAGAACATAATCTCTTCAGATCAAATTAATTCTGTGATTTCCATCTGCTTCCTCCTCTGCATAAACGATGAAGACTTCCTGAAGCTAACGGCCAAGCTTGCTGGAAGCTGGGACATGAAAAATCCTTTGTTCTTGGTACTTTCTGTAGCCTGATGTCTCTGGGGATACTTCTCCCTTCTTGCCTGCAGTACTGTAGGCCCCAAAGCTGCAGACAAAGAGGTATTTTAGCAAGGGAAGCAGAGGGCAGGGCAGGGTGTGAAGTGACTTGTCTTTGGGTTTGAGCCTGGTCACACTGAAAAGTCTTTGCCCATGGCCTCCCCGTTGAGTTGCTGCCTGTGCGTGGGGCGATGGCAGCACCGAGTCCAGCCTGGGGTCCACCACAAAGACCCTCTAGTGAGCCTGTACTTGTAGCCTGCTTCCCTGGTCCAAGGGTGGTCACCCAGGCATTTCTGAGGAGATGGTAACTGAGGGCTGGGTTTAAAAACAACTGACGATCTCTCCTTCTCAGTTTGAGGATGTTTGTATTTGAGCCCTAGCAACAATCCTGTAGGTCCTCTTTGCATTAAGAGGAACTGAGATTTTGATGGGAACATCTTGTATTGTGCATGCATTTCCCCTCTCCTGCTTATCAGGGGTTGCATTGTGTTGCTTATATTAAAGTCTAAAATACAGATGAAGCTGTGAAGCATGAATAATGAATGCTGATCATCAGAAGATACCCCAGAAACACATCCTGTAAATAAAGGGTATTAGGTGAATAAAATGCCTTTTGTTCCCCCATTAGAACTCTTAAAAAAAAAAAAAAAAAAAAAGTGCTACTCAAGTCCTTATCCAGCTTTTTGTTTGAGAAAGATGCAGTATCTTGGTGCAGAGCTGCAGCTTTCTTGGCTTGACTTGCTCACCAGGTGGGTCTGTTCTAGTGGGATTTTAAAGTGTGGTGGATTTTAAACTAATTAGTTAAAAATTTACGAACCTGAGCATACAGTCTTTGTGCTTACTTCGTGGGACAGGCCGTATCTCATGGACAGTCCAGGCTGATGCTTTCAGTAAGGTCAAGTCCCTCTTCCCAGTGCTGTTTTTGCTTGCGTCTGCTTTTGCCTGCCAGTGGTGAGGTCTACAGCCCTGTTACACAAGTGAACGTTGTTGGTGTTTTCCTTCTTGATTGTTCTGCGTGTAATTGAGATTCCACTAGCAACATTTAGATTATGTCATTGCATCCTTTTAATGGTGTTTTTCTTGGCTGACAGTTTGATTTCCTTGGCACTACAGTTAGGGCATCTTTGCAGACAGTCCCCTTGCAAGCTGCACACTCTGCTTCCCCTTTTGTGCACCTTGCGCTTGCCTCGGCAAATCCAAACTGCATGGGACTTGTTTTGCAATTCTTTCCTTGCTCATTTGCAGTGGCTAACGCAATTTCTCTTCCCTTTTAATTTTCACACGTCAGTACTTATCTTGCTTTAAAATCGTCCTTATACTACGTGAAATCTTTTAAGTTTTCTTTTTGATAGTAGTGCCTAGAAGACCCAGGCAAGGATCAGGAACAATTTGTGCTAGTTCTGCACAGGCAAAACCCAACACTCCTGGTCCCCAAGTACTTCTGCTCTAACCTTCACATGGGACAACAGAGGGATAAGGAGAGGAAAACAGGAGCCTCGGGAAATGATGATGCAGCATTACCCAGCATGATAGATGTATGTGCTTGGCACTAATCCATTTTCAGACCTTTGTCAGCAGCCATGCAAAGGGATTTCCAATGAACTATGACTATGTACTTCTGAGTGTATTTTGTAACTGCATCCACAGCTCTACTGTCACATTTTATTGCCCTTCTCTGGATGAACACCTTCCCAAACAGAATGGATTTAGGACTGTATTTTTCCCTGGGCTATTTAGCAAAGCCCGTTCCTTACTCCTGGCCATTCTGCTTTCAAGGTGGCTCCAGCTTCCTACAACAGTAGTGCAGGGCTCTTGGTGCATTCATTCAAATTATCTTGTTTCATCCCTGGTACTATTGTAACACAATTTGCCCTTTTTTTGTAAGACCTGAGAGTCAAATCAGACGTATAGTTTGCCAGTACAGAATTGTGTTTTTTTATACTACCAATTATATTACTTGCCTGTGCTTTTTGTAAAACAAAAACAAAGCAACCACCCCCCAGCATTAACATTTTTCTCCTCAAAATACATCAGAAATCCTATATAGGCCTTGAGATAGAAGCTGCATCTTCCTTTCATAGAATCATAGAATCACTTAGCTTGGAAAAAACCTTTAAGATTGAGTTCAACCATTAACTAAACACTGCCAAGTCCACTACTAAATGATGTCATTAAGCAGCACATGTACATGTCTTTTAAATGCCTCCAGGGATGGTGATATTTCTCTCTCCCCCTGCCCTTATATTGCTATTGCTGTCATCTCTGACCCTGCACCCCCAGCTCTCAGCTGCCATGGCTACAAGCATCTAGCCCCAGCAAGCCCAGTGCTGGCTCCCTGGATAGCCCCATATACCAGTGGCAAGCATGGTGTGTGCCATACTTCTCACCACAGACAGCAAATTTGGCAGATTTGGCCTCTAGAAACCTAGTGACAAACTAGAGACGCAAGCAGAGTTCTTGTCATAAGATATAGGAAGAAACAGGAAAAAAACTGGCCCAGTAATCACTCTGTGAGAAAGCTGTACTAGGAGCACAAGGATTAACTCAGGGGATGGTCCCAGCACTGCTGTCATGTCCCGTTCCTTGGTGGAAACGCAGTGTGAATAATCATGAAGCTGAGTGAGGTCTGGCAGGGTCTGGGGTCCCTGGCTCCTGTGCAGGCAGCAAAATCCCAGAAGCACAGAGAAGAAAGAAGGGAAAATTAATGGGGCTGGAAGCCGACACACAGCCCAGTACAGGCAGCCACTTCCCAAAAGGAACCTCCAAAGTAAATAGGATTGTGCAAACCATTTTTGTGCCACGTTTCCAAAACGAGACAGACTTTTCTATTCCTTTTTCATATATATCTTCTCAAAAGTGCATGTTCTGGATGCTCTGGGGTCGAACAAGGACAAGTTAAGCTCATGTTGTCAGCCATGCTCCAGGTCTGGGCTTGCAGTGCCCCAAGTTCATTCTGCAGAGGAGAGGCCATGACACTCCAAGAGCAAGTGCACTTTGCTCTTGTGCCAGGATGGCCTTTAAAAAAATATATTTCTTCTTTTTTTCCCATATGTTTTATCCTTTCCTGAGCTAGTCAGTTGCCAGTCCCTTCCTCTGCCCTGTATGTTGATTTTAAGCCTTCTCTGTGTACTGTGGACAGGCAACTCCCCCCAGGCCAAGAAGCCCAGAGGAGCAGCCAGCATGGGCTGAGCTATAGGCAGCACTGAGCAGGGGGAAACACAGGCGAGGGCTGCTCACACCATTTCTTCTCAGTGTTTTTGCACACCTGACCAGCTTTTTTTTCCTGAAACTGTAATTAATGTTGCCAAGCCCAAACTTGCCTTCTTCTGAAACACATCAAGGGCACAAAACTAAAATGAAGCAGGGATTTTTTTTTAATTTTTTTTTTTTTGTAAACATGATGTTTTCATGAAATAAAGTCTTTGTTTAGGCCCAGCCCCCGTTTGTCACAGACCAGCCCAACTCCTCAATTCACAGGCAAACTGCAGGTAAAAAAAGCAAAAGGCTCATCAGAGTCTGCTCCACCTTCCTAAGAGCGCAAGCTGAGTTTTTTTCGTTGCCTTCATAGCCTCAACTAATAAAGCCAGGTCTGGTCTGTCCCCAGGGAAGACTGGCTCCTTTTCTAGTCCTGCCTTGACTGCTCTGGCTGTCTTTGTCCCCAGTCAAGGGTTTGTCCGAGCTGAAGAGCTGGCAGGTTGGTAAGGGAATGGGAAGACCTTTAATATCCACGTGCTGTTGCGCATATAAAGTTCCTAGTGGCCAGAAGACTAAAAAATTAACAGAACCATGGCATTTTGGATAAATTTATGAATTTTTCATCTTAATGTACATGTGAAGGACCAGGACCCCAGCTGACCTCCCTGGCATCCGTGTCAGAGACAGGCTCCTTGTTGGTCATAAGACACCCCCAGAGAGGATGGTGCCCAGCCGGGAGCTGCTTCTCCGTGCCCCAGTCCAGCACAGTGGGGATGGGACACCAGCACAGGAGCCTGCGAGGCTGCTCTGAGTCACCTTTTGGAAGGGCCTCTCTTCCTTGCTCTCAGATCCAAGGCTGCTTTCTTGGCAGAAGCCTCCTCCAGCAGTCAGCAGTAAACGCGCTGCTTGGTTGGTTGATTTGGTTTCTTTCCGGTGTTTTCTCTGATACACAATTAATTAAACGTAAGTGCCTCCATTTATTGCTCTCTAGAGAAACCTTGCTGGCTTGCAAGCCCTGGTCTTTGAGGACATTTCTATTGTTTCAGCTACCACCAAAGCCAACGAAAGCTAAATCATGCTCTCCTTCAGTGTGACAGGAGGGAGTTCACCCACCAGTGTGCCTCAGTGTGGCTTGTGGTTGCCTAAACATCATCTTTAATGAGAAACACTCTGCTGTGGATTTGGCATTACAAGGTGACCACTACCAGCAAGGTCTGGGCTCTCTCACCAATGCAAGCAAGGTCAAATCAGTTTGAAATAGTTGACTGGTCTTCCACTATCAACAAGCAGCCTTGGAAGAGTCTGAGAGGGAAATGGTTTGACGCAATTCAGGTAACAAAAAAATGTAATCTGCCAGCCTCGTGCTACAGGCTTACTGCCAAATTTGTCACATCTCTTCTCCAAGGGCTTCACCTGCTTTAGGAGTGAAAGTAACTTGCTCTGAGCCATATTTTGTCAGGTCCTAGTCTTAGAGATACACCTACATTTTTAAGTGCCAGTGTGGTAGTTATTCCCTGCCAGCAGCCTGTCTTGATGTGTTTGGTATTGGGGCTGCATGGTCCAAGAAAAACCATGAGGGCTCCAAAGTACAAAGGGGCACAGATACCCAGATTGATGGCTACTCACTTCACCAGCTTGGGTTCTGAAGCACAGGCTTTCCTCTGCCAGTCCTCGCAGACAGAAAACGACTGCTTAGCTCCAGCTGGAGCCCAGAATGTCTGACTAAAGCCAAGCAAAACAAGGGGCTATGGATGCTGAATGATACTTTACCTGAAGCCATGCAGGTGTCTTGCTGCCAGCCATCCTGCCTCACTCCAGGAACCCTATTTCCGCAGCACAGAGGTCATGGGAGCTCTGCAACTACCTCTGACATGCTGCAGGTCACAGTGCAGCACTGCAACAGAAAACACACAGTTCTTGCATTGCCTCAAAAGGCTGAGCCATGACCTGCAGTGCATCAGTTGCTGCTTGAGCAGTTGAGTAACTGCACAGGTTGGGAGCAGGTGGACAGCTATGGGCAGTATCCTCACCCTCGGGACAGTCCTGTCTCCGTTCCCACCACAGATGAGTCGTGTCCCCTGTGCAAGGTGTCCCCACTGGTTGATTGAGCCCTAGGGCCAGATCAGACACATGGCAAGAGAAAGGGACCAGGGAAAGGCATCGCAAGGCTGGCTGCCAGCAGCCTGTATCACTCCTGATGTTAAGCCCATGACAAGTTGACAGCAGCACATTCAGTTTTCTCACTTCACATGGCTGAAGATACGTTCTACATCCTTCCCTGGAAGGCTGAAGCCCTTAAGCATTTTCCAGAATCCATCTAATCAATATTCCTCAGAGCAACTTGCACTAGTGGGAGGTGTTCCTGCCCATGGCAGGGGGGTTGGAACTACATCATCTTTAAGGTCACTTCCAACCCAAGCTATTCTATGATTCTATGACAGTAAGGTGAAGCCAGACCAGCTGAGTAGTACAAGCCACCTACAGCATTAACAGGTTACAGCTCTGAGCCCAAGGTCAGTGTTTTTTAGTCTCTTTGACTTGCCAAGTTTCCAAGGAATTTGCAGACCCACTAAACATGTTTAAGCTGACTAAAGCTAGGCTTATTTTTTCAGCCCCTAACTTGGCTGTATGCTACTTTTACCCGTAGTGTTAATATAAGGGATTCTCACCTTCCTCTCTCCTGTGCCAGGCACTGACTGGAGTTAAAATAATTTCAGATCTAATAATTTTCAGAGTATTTTTAACCAGCTGCTTTCACAGTGCTGCCTCTCAAAAACTTCTGCCAAGCTGCAGGAGCTGCAAACCACAGCTTGAAAAAACACTGCCAAGCATTTATACCTTGCTTCAAGCCATCTCCATCTTCAAAGGCAGCACCAGTTCCTGAAGAATCACAGGCTAGAGGGCCCAGGGCAACGCTTAAGGACTCACTGGCCACCCTAATGGGAATGGCTGTGGCTGCTGGGTGGCCTCACCTACCTTGTGTCAAACCCCAGCAGTCTGGTTAGAGCCTGTATCTTCTCCATGCTTTCATCTGCTGTTTTTCCTTATTCCACACACATGGGATTACTTTTAAATAGAAACTTCTTAAGAAGCCCACAGGTGTTCAGACCAGAATGGATTCAGCCTTTTAGTCAGTGAGGTGCTTCGCTTGAGGCATTTGAGCAGCCCCACTGAGATCAGTGGGTAGCTGCATGTGGTAAACAGCCCTGCAAAACCTGAAGGCTAAAGGGTTTCCTGACTATAGGGCATCCACCAGAGCAGAACAGCAACAAACACATCTAAAAGCATATTTACACACATTAGAGGAGAACAGCTTGTTCAGCAGCGCTCTTCTATTGCAAGTTACATTTATGCATGCAAAAATCTTGCAAAATCTGGCACAGACCCACTGTGGTTTAATGCAAAATAGCCCAAGAACAACTGCAACAACAAAACCCCAATCATACCCATTAAAAAAAAAAACCTTAAACTAGAGTAGGGAGAAAAAAATAGCAGCGATGACTTCCTCTTTCACAGTCAGCTAGACAAGTGAATTGCTAACATTAGGTTATGTATTTATTAGCCAACAGCTCCAGTACGAGACTGGCTTGCTTCAGGACTGAGTACTTAATGCTACTGTGAGAACCTTTCTTCTGCTCATGTAGTTATGCTCTGACAGCCTGAAATACAGACCTGTCTGTAAAATGGGGCGAGTTGTTTGCCACATGGCTACTTGCAAATGCCACCAAAGCCACCATTCTGTACACAAGGAAGTTTCATGTCAGGCTGTTTCCAAACAGCAGTGTTAAGTACTTGGGGAGCACAAATAAATCCTGACTCTTGCTCACACCTGTCAGCAAAAGCTGTTACCTGCTATTAGTAGAAAAGGCTGGAAGAAAAATGGTGAACTGCAAAACAACTCCAGCAAAGGGTCATACAGATAGCAGTAACCAAAAAACCTACTGATCCTGGGAAGCTAAAGGTAGTTTGACATTGAACTTCAACAGACAATAGGACACCTGTCATTTAAGGCACTCTGTGAGATACTAGACTAAACTCCATATGTTACCCCCTTCATGGTTTTCCTTCATCCCTTTTTCTGTCTCCTTACAATCAGGTTGCAAAGGCAGGACAACCCACGCAAAGCTAATTCCCAGATTTTTAATATAAGCATCATCACGATGAGCAGCCAGCAACCTGACAGCACCACTTTTTATTTTCCCTGGCTTTGCTGTTCAGAGCGACTCGCAGCCCCAGAGGTGTGCAGCACAACACAGAGCACTCTGATGCCATCGCCACCTTCACTGAGCCATCACTGAGAGCTCTCAGCACAATCCAGCATTAGGCAGCGGGAAATCAGCAACGGTACAAGACACAGACCCCATCCAGACTTCCATACATTTGTATGTTTATTATTTCAAAGTACAATATATACATAAGGTATAGTGATATCTTCAAAAACTTTATACAGAAACAGGTATCTACAAAATTAAATCAATAGACATTCTGTGTATATCCAGACAACGTACATACATAGATTGGAAGATTCAACATCGTTTCAAGTTTGAACACGAAAACGGGAAGGAAATCGCCATCCACCTTGGAAAAGCTCTAAACAGCACCCAGCTCCCTGTGCACCGCAGCCGCTCGCCCTCTGCCAGAGCCGGTAGATCTGACTCCTAGTGCCACCTGCTGCCCACACAAACCAGCGCAGATCTTCCCACTGCCAGCAGGAAGGGAGGACCATTCGGACAGGACTTGTTCTCTGAACCCCTTCCTCCATTCGGGTCTCCGCAGCATGCCGCACTCAGCTTTACTCTCGATTCAGTGAAAGCCAAAGATCTGATTTTTCTTCTTTTTAGTTATGAACCCAAGTACTGTCATGACAAATATTGCAAGAGAGTAACACCTGTTTTATTAGCCAGAGATACTGCAGGTGTTGCCAGTAACAAGTGAAGATGATAAGAACTTATCTGAGGAATAAATCAGTCTCCTCTGTTTTCTGGAGACTAAAATAAAAAAAAATATTGCACAAGTCTACATGGCAGAAAGCCAGGGATTTCTCTAGCACAGAATGGGATTCTTCAGTTCAGAGGGGCTGGCTTTAGACAATGACAGTGCTGGATTTTACGGAAGGTAAAAAGCATAGGTAGCTTTTCTACAGGGCCTCTAACAACATCTGGATGTGTGATGTTTGAATTAAGAGCACCCTGAGTATTTAAAAGCCAGATACAACTATCTACAAGCTTGGAGCTTTTGAAAGCAGTCTGCAGCCGTTACACGTCAGACACTGAATTTCAGTGACAGATACATAGCTAACTGCTCCAGGCTGCCTTCAAAATTAGTTTATCTCTAAAATTCAGTTTATCTGAGGACAGTTTTCAATCTCAGGTTCATAATATAAAGTTTCCAACATAAGGGGAAGTGAAATGCACTTGCTACACAAGCCTTGCATCCGCTCTGCCCCAGCTGGTGCTCACCAGTGTGAGCCACCCCCAGCAGGACACCTTTTCACTAAAGGTGTCCTGGTTATGTGCACCAACAGTATTACACTCCTGACAATCCACCCCACGGGAACGACAGGCAGGGGGCTTGCCAGAAACATTTTTACGGCTGATCCACCCCAACCTCTCAGAAATGAGCCACATTAAGCAAAGCTGCCGGCCCATCCCGTTATGTATTCCTCACATTTTGAGCTTACTGTATAGAGAGTCACTTGATAATGTGCAAGCTAGAATGAAATTTCCACCTCTACTAGGTATGCTTAAAATAACACCTGTAGAAGATGACTTCGGTCCATGGAAATGCCATGCACAATAAATCATGTGGTATTTTGGCTGCTTTGTGTGTCTCCATAACCAAGAAAAAAAGTCTGAGAAGTTATTAGTGCTACAGAGAGGAAGCAGCATTTCCAGCAGGGCAGGACAGCTAACTAGGTTTCTTAAATAACTTAAAAGGAGAAACAACCATGCCAAAAAGAAATAAGAATTTCCACAATGTCATTGCACTTATTCCATCTGCACCACACCTCTCCTTCATTCACATTGTACACCTGGAGAACATACATTAAATGATTACAATATTAACATGGTATCTAAAATACTGGAGTCATTCAGCTGAATGCCTGAAAATATCCAGAGATCTGGTACATTAAAGCATGAAAACACAAACGTACAAGAGCTAAGCTACGTCTTGACATGCAAATTGTTCTAAATACTTCCTTTCAGAAGAAAGTCGAGTTCAGTCAAACAACCACCTGTTCACTTCCTGGAAGCTGGTGACAAATCTGTTTTGGCAGAGCCAGGTATTTTCCTCTTCACATCACTTTTAACAACAGTAAAGCAGAGGTAGTCCCATGACTGGACTGGTCCAAGTTCCCTAACACTTCAGATAACTGTTGCTCTTAGGAATTAGAAAAATATATGTATAAAACCCCACCCAGATTAAAGGCTCACAGTTTCTACAATGCTCAGTCAGGCTTTAAATAATTCATTTCCACCCCTCTTTCTAAAGAAATACTTCATCCTTTGACACTGAAGGGACCTGCTGTCCCAAGACTCATGAAGCTCTTTGGACCACAAACCAGGTCTTGATCCCAACAAGGACTTCCAGAGATGACGATCTTCATAGTAAAAAGGAAGTCTCACTTCTGAATGAAGTTGCTCAAACCAAATCAGGTCCTTTTACATGATCTGGTTCATTACAAAGCTCAAGTGACTCAGTGGCACCCAAAAATGGAGTACACACCCCTAAGTCACCTAGATGATTTGATAAATTACCCTGCGGGGTGCTGTTGGATTCAGGTCCCTTGTTTTGTGTATGATGCAAATGGTGCCTTTGGTAAGAGAGATTCCACCCCCCACCCCCAAGTATCCTTTCTAATTAAAACAGCTAAAGCATTGCTATGGTAAATGTGCACTGAACTTTTTTTTTTCCATGATGATAGGAAGTTCAAGTATTTAATGAAAACCCAAAGTGTATATTTACACTATGATCTGGTCAATTAATTTTGGTCAAAAGGCAATGAATACAGAAATCTATGGATTTACTGATCGAATATTTCAGATCCTCTAAGTTACTTGTCCTGGAATTAAAATGTGAACATGATGTTGTGACTAACCAAAATCTTGTCACCTTCATACTCTATCAGCCTGTCAGCCACTGAAGAACTAAGTAACAGTTCTGAGTTCCTGCCATTAAAACGCATAAATTCTTCACAACAGTAAAATTAAGGAGTTGCACAGATTTCTGTGCCACTTTCACAGTCCAACCAATAGATTAAAATCCCATTTACACATATAACTTAACTATTACTTTCACTAGCTCGCCTACCACACTTAATGAGACAATTTAATTAGCTTCTTTAGTTAGCTTCCATTTGTCTTTGAAAACAGGTTCTCATCATGTAAAGACAGATGCAATCACAATGTCTACCTGTACATACCTAACCACGGGCAGTTAAAACTCCCAACTTTTTAAAATTCTGTTAGTTATGTACAAGGCCAGAAAACTTTATTAACTGTCCGGTATCAGACTTCTCCAGATCCTTATGTCTAAAGATCAAGGGTTTACAGGATTTGTTGAATTGATGTTTGTTTCAATTTTATATCTTCAATAACTGAGTCAGAAAGCTTCTTAATTACTTAGTTTTACTGTTGTTTCACTTCATTTGAATAAACTAATCAGTCGAATATTAATCTAAAGCAGAAAATATGCATTATCATGGCCACCACTTAAAAAACCCCTTTGTGACAAAATTTTTTTCTGTGCGCATGTCAAAAATGCTTAACCTAAATATCAGAAATAATATGCAAGAAATGAAATAATGTCTGAAAGCCCTTAAAGCTCAATAACACTGGATATGTTCAACAGCAACTAAGATGTAATTGATTTTATTTTTTCAAGGTCCATCATTAAGAGACTGATTATTTATACAGTGCAGAAATTAAAATCTCACTGCAACTCACTCAAAACATAGTATGCACTGCAAAGAATCTGTATGTCACTTCAAATAAAAGTTTTAGATAAATGTACGTGTAATAAAATTCAACACCACCTCAGGCTGGTACTGAGTAGACAGAGCCACACTGATGCCAAACCCTGTAGATCTCTCACGTGAGTAAGGTCAGCCTGTATGGTTAAAGGCTGTATATGCAAAACACCAGATGCTTGAGCTGGCAGGCAATCCAATTTCAGGAAAATTGTAAAAAACAGTGGTCTGTAGCACCTGCCTTTTCTGCATCTTCATGTTGGTTATTCCATCAGAGTTCTAGTTATGTCTGCTTTATTCTCTGTTCCAGTTCATGCTTGTGTTTAATAAGCCGTTCTATTTCTGTTCCTAGAGTTTGAAGGTTTTCCTTTGAGGAGGGAAAAAAAAAAACAAACACAAAAACAAACAAACAAACAAAAAAGCAGAGGGTAAGATATAGAAGGAAAATGAGACAATCAGCACAAAATCCACTAATAAGTTAAAATTACTGTTTATGTCAGCAGGTTGACACTTTCAAGTATCCAGAACAAATGCCAATGATTAGACAGAGCTGGAGAAAGGCAAGCTAATTTCAAGAAGTGATGCAAAGCTCTCAGCAAGACTTTTTTTTTTTTTCCGGTTGCTATTATTCTCCAGTCGGTCTAGGAAGCATAGCATTCAAGGGGAATGATAATTACAGGGAGAAATCTCCAGATTCTACAGAACACTGCAGTCCGGCTGGCAGCCCATGCAGCATTTCACAGCTGGCCATCTTTCCTATGCAGCAGACACGCTGCCCCAGTAGCAAAACAGGGCACTCAGCTGCTGGCACAGGACAGATACAGAGCCCATGCCCACAGCCCCATGTCTCACTGTGGAGAGCACAGAGAGGCCCCCTCCACACTGAATGCACAAGCAGCCCAAAATTCATTTCAAGAAGCAGCCCATGAGTGCAGCGTTCTATGTAAAGGGTCCCAAAACACATGTTCAGCTTGGATCACATTATGTAACTTTGATTAACCCAGTGCTGAGGGGCACCATCACAGTGAGCTGTCCTTTGAGAACCCTCCTTCTTTTAACAGCATGCATCTCTCCAGAGGCAATATCTCAGAACCACAAGACTGAGTGGAAGAAGCAGCACAGCTACTCACTTTCAGTGTAATATTTTTCAGTAACGTATCTTCTAGCACAGCCTGCAGCTTCCTGTTTATCTCTAACGAGAGTTCCAGCGTGAGACCACTGTCTGCAGGATGAGACGTATACAGAGATGCCATGATCCCACCTCGTCTACTCAAGTGTACTTTGTTGAAGTCAGAGGCCTCTGATGATAGTGTTCCAGCTTCTTCTCGCAAAATGTAACTCTGAATAATTCTGCAGGGGGAAATAGTTTAAAAAAAACCCAACATCTTAGCATTACAAGGCAGTGAGAAGTCAGACACTTGAACTAACTTTAGATTCTTGATATAAGAGTGATTTTATTTTCAAGCAGTACTGTTTTTCAGAAAAAAGACCTAAAATCAGCTCCTGCAATTCCCAGGTCAGAGGAAAACCTGGGATACCAGAAGTGCTGTAGGAGATGCTGGTAAACTGAGTCACTATAATGCTCAAGGTTTACATATGTAGAAGTATTTTGAGAAAGTAATATTGCTGCTGGAGCAAAAAAGGTACCTAAATGCCTCTACTTTTCTTTGCTGAAAGACTCCAGACAGGGAATCTTAAGCTTTCTATAGAGCTGACAAAAAGTCTCTGCTTGAGTCTTCACAAGCTGTGATCATGTTCTGTGAAATGGTACCAGATGGGCATAAATATAGATGCTTGTTAAGCAACTTAACAGACAAGTACACTTTCCAGAGGAAGGTACATGCCACAATTTCTTCATCTCCTAACTGAAGCTCCAGACATCATCCTGTAAAATGATATTTCCAACCACCTTTGGCTCAGATACATTGTTCCTTTGATATTCATGACAGAGTACCACCTAGAATTATACAGATTCTCCTTCCAAAATGAACACAATCAGAACCCTTTTAAGCGCAGGAAAAGGACTCTTCTGTTAGCCAGCAGCAGCAGTGTCCACCTCAGATCAGACACCTGGGGCCCATTTGCCACCACAAAACACTTGCACCAGTCTATTCCTCCTGAAAAAAATTAGTAATAAACAACTTTGTAATTACTGCAAATGCTGGGGAAAGATAAGGAAGAAACCAACACAAGACTAATCCTGTCTCTGAGATCTACTGTTACTGCAACAGTTTTATTGCTGTAAATATTTTCAGTTAGGCAATTACTTGTCTTACATAAAATCCAAAATACTTGTCTAGCACACCAGCTCAACACTGAAAAATTGTATGAACAGAACTCAGAACATACTTTGTTTTTTTCCGGATTTCCTCCACGAGTTGTTTAATGTGATCCTCCATAAACTCCATCTTTTCATTTTTTCGAGCGTGTGCCTTCTGTAGTCTCAGTATTCTTTCGACCAAGACAGACTTGTCCACTTCTGGGAAGCTATCCACAGCCACTGAAGACCCAGTATTCTCAGGTGACCGATCCTCGTTGCTGCTACGTGCATTAAGGGACCCTGCCAATAAATTCAGATTTGTAAGAGCTCTTTTTGCTTTTATACCAGATGTCTGGTAGAAAGGTTACCACTAGTGCAGGGCAGGCATTCATTACATTTCAGTAACTTAGGAAATCTCAAGAATGTCAGTTTCCCTTATAGGTTAGTGGGGTTTTACATAAAAAAATTCTTATACAATTTAAAGGATACATGGTGAGACAGCAGCACAGTCTCCTAACATGGGCACAGTTTCTTTAGCAGAAGTGTGATTGCTTCAGTAACACTTATTCCTGCATAAGCACCTTCACATTCATTAATACTACTCTGCACAAACCTGAGCCAATTTTAAGGTATTTGTTTTGGAGTCTACTAATATTAAAAGACTGTGTCAACTGTACAGACTGATGGAAGCCAAATGTATCAACACTTCAAGGCACTGATCACTTAGAGCTTGAAGCTTTCATTTTCTTTCCATTCTTCTCTCTTACTCTCTCTCACACAGTGAGATTACAGGACAGTTTGACAGAATTAACCCAACTTAAAACTCACTGGTACTGGAGGAAGAAAACAGGTGACATTTTCAACGCTAAAGATAATCACTTTAATTCTAACCAGACAGAGAGTAATGAATTTTACACAAACACAGTGATGCCTCTAAACATACTAACTGATTTATCCTTTACAGAGTTGCCACTGTCAATACTGCAATTAAACAATGTTGGATGCCACTGTTCAGTTTTGTTTTGCCTCTGGTAGCATTTAAGAGGGTCCTCTATAAACTGGAGTCCTCTGAGTTTCCTCCAAACATAAAAGCAACAAAATAAAAGAAGGTAGGGTTTAAAAAGAAATGAAACATATAAGCATTAAACTTTAATCTTGTAATAAGAATAAGGACCTATAACTGCATTCAGCCAAGGACATTTTGGTGTTTAAAGGCTATTTTGACAGCTTTAATGGGAGGCTGCCTACACACTGCTGAAGCACAAGCCACAGGAAGAGCAAGGCTCACGGTAGCACACCATGGCAACCTTATTAAGATCGAAGGGTTATTTTGGCAGCCCTGCTATGTGTTATATTACCTGATGAACTGGAACGGCTCCCCATGCTGCTGACTTCTTTGTCATAATTACCATTTTCCATCTGATCCAATTTCCTCCGTGCTAAAAGCATAACAAAATGATGGTTACCAACAGCAGGTTAAAACCCAGAAGTCATAGCATTACACAACATACAAAAACTCTAAACCTCTCTGATCTGCACTAATTTAACATGGCTTAATAACTGAAAGATAATGTCGGCAACTCAGGAAAACCCCAAAACCAAACAGCCCCGCTTTTGTCCCTGCCTCCAACCATGAAGCACCTGGATGAAACATCCACCACAATCCCTACAACCTCCAGCAGTTGCTAGTTGAAGAAGGTAACGTCCTACATAACCAGGAACAAGAAGACTTAAATTTTATTTTACTTTTGATTAGGACTGTCATGTAAATAACTACTGAATGACAGAATGCCAACTCTGTTCCAGGATCTCATAACTGTACCACTAACTGGGAGCCTAGTGAAGTACTTGTGACAGAAGCACCACTCATTCAGTATGGATCGAGAGGAAAAGCACATGTATGTACAAAAAGAGATATTGAACTTGTCTTGCATGATGCCAACAGGACCTCTTCTTCTAGATACATTTCAAACATGTTTGACTATATTCAAATCTGTTTGCATTCAGAGCATAGACACTATTGGGTATTTAATCACTTTGACTAATTTTGTCAACAAATCAGTCTGTTCATGTTAATCTTTATTAACTGAAGTGCTCCGTTTAATATACTAAAAAATTAACAGTCACCAGCACTTCCTGATACAGTCAGCAACTAGGAAACTTCTAGCAGCTTTTGAATATGCTCCTACACAGACCACGATTCATATAAGCCCACGGTGACATTTCAGTAGTCACATACATGATAACAAAGACCAAGCTCTTTAGAAATAAACCTTTCCTTTTATGTCTAAGCTTGTTTCAAACAAGACTCAGTCTCTACCAGACACTGTGAAGGGGCTTACAAATAGGGCTGACTCATTATAGCAGAAAATAATTTCAACCTAGCTGAAGTTGTTTCGTGAGATCTTTCAGGTTTGCTGCATGCTTGCGCTTCTGGGTAGCCAGGTCGTCTTTCAGTTCGTCCACATGGGTCTTCAGTGCTGCAAGTTCTTTCTGCTCTGAAGACAGCTGAGCCTGTAGTGTCTCTACCTCTAGCTTTTGCCGAACCTCCTCCTTCTGTAACTTGGTGGCCTGAAATTAGTTTTGTCTTCAGTCATATGCAAAATAATCCAGCCTAACCATACTATATGCTCAGTAGCCCTAACTCTGCATTTTGTCCCTCAGAATTGTCCACATTTTACATTTATCATTTAGGCTAGACACTACCACTGAGATGACTATGCAGCACAGGGCACTGCTGCAGTAAGCCTCCTGACCAATCTTCACATCTACACGATGCAGTACAGAGCCCTGCAGAGCTGTACAGGGCAGTCATGTTACCTTCTATGACACACTAAGTTTATTAAAAATTACATTTATCTCACAGTACAAACGGAAGCTGAGAAACAGTTTACAGTAATAAATTTCACAGACAAATTACAACCTTTTGATTGTTTTAATGACAGTTGCACAGAGAACAACTCTGTGCGTCCAGAAAGAATAATATGGTTAACAACCTCTCACTGCAGTGGAGTGTGCCTCAGGAATTCTTGCCCTTTAGATACCTACCCGGCTCCTATTATTCCATCAAACTGACAAACTCGAACAAGAAACTGCGGTCAGCTAAGTAAAGACACAAGGCAGAATTCATGTGCCACATCTTCATCGGTATCACACATCTTACTAGTGCAAAAACCAAGCTGCATGCTCTACTCACCAGATCATCTTTGGCCTGTTGAACACATTCCAGCTGAGTCTGCAGCTCTCTTTCGCTGTAAGAAAGCTTATCCAACTGGCTCTGTAAGGAATTGTTTTCAGACTGAAGCTGTGCATTCTTACTGGTTAATTTTTCAGTGAATATCAATAGCTCAGATTCTCTTTTCCGACTACCTTCAATGTCCTTCTGGAGATCAGCAACCAGAGAATTGAAACCATCAATTTCTTCTTTTAAAGCATTGATTTCTTGTTCATCTCTGTCAAAACAATTATATCCTGTTAGGGACAAACTGAGTTTAAAGATATGAAACTTTATTGAAATAAAATCATTCAGGTCACAACCAAATAAGGCAGATGAAAAATTAATGGCCCTGGTGCATCTGTTAGTCACTGGATGGTTTTAAGTGCCAAGAGAGTTTGCCGATTTCATTTTGTGTCATGCTGCAGTGCTGAAGTGACAGGTATCTGTGTTCCACAGAAGGACATGCAGTCATCGGCTTCCTGAAGGACAATGATCTCCCTGTATAAACAAAGTCCCTGAAAACAGATCATGTAGACAAGAGGACGGTCTCCAAACCCTACAAAGGTGGTCATTCTGGAAGAAGACTTCTCTAAGAGTTGTGGAAATACTCCAGTTCTGAGCTTCTCTGAGATAACAGTACAGTAACTTCTGAAACATCCTTATCCAAGCAGTGCAGCTCTAATGCAAAGGAGCTGTCTTACTCCGCTTTCCCCCAATCCTCTAGAAAACAAGTTCTTATTTCTCTGGAAGCACTTGCATTAGGAGATGTTTGATCTGTCACATGCAATCCATTGAAGGTATGGCCTTTTTCACTTAAGTTATGATCAACTTTTTAGACAAAGCAATTGAAATTAATTCAAAAATTAAATAGTTGTTAAAGTTACAGACTAAAAGTGTCCTCCTCATTTGCTCTTACAATATTATTACTACTTATAGGATTTTCTACACCTTTCTAAAACCTTACATTACAATACTAGCAGAATATCCCTCACCTCTCTCACAGGGACTGTGTATATTCAAATTCAAAATTAAGTTACACAAAGCGAGGGCACAAATCTCATTTAATTCTCTGTCAGACAGTGGAATTCACTTTAAATCAACAACCCCATATCAACATGTTTCTTCAAGAAGAGGTGCTGTTTAGGCAATCCATATTATTAATAAATCTGAAAATTATATATAATTTTGCAAAACTAAGTAGCTAAATTCTACTAGATGTCCTTTGCTACCAAAACAAGCTCGTGTGGTTAATGAAGTTAGCTAGCATTGCCCTATCAAGAACTAACAACAAATGTACTGCACCGTGCCCTTATAGTCTGTCCTAGGCTATTTCCACCTTTCAGAAGACTAAGACTGAACAACAGAAGCACTGATTTTTTTTTTCAGCCACTTTCAGCCCTCACCTAGAGCGCCCACTCAAAAACCTATGCCAGAAGGCTATGCTTATATTTCACATTTCCAAAAAGTTGTTTCATTATGAAAGGAGAACTCTCTAGTTAACAGTCAGGGTTGAACCAGACAAAATTAAAAGGTTTAGACCACCCTAAGGAAAACCTAGAGATCTCTTTTAAAGTTCTCCCATGAAGGAGATAAAGCCACAAAGTTCTTCCCAGCATTCAATCCAAAATCATCTTTCCTGCAAAGCTCTTTATTTACATTTTTCCTCCAGTAAACAGGAATAGCTGAACATTCCCTTCATAACTGACTTTTACAAATCTAAGGATATCTCTCTTCCGTCTTCTCTTTCCTAGGCTAAAGAAACCTGTCTTCTCTATTCTTTTCTCATCAAGAAACAGACAGGATTTTGTGTGAACTAAGATAAAATTATCAAACATTCTAAGGAGTACTGGAAACATGTTAAAGTAATTCCAAAGGAGAAATAGAAGGCAGTATAAAACTCCATGTAGGGATAGTAAGTATTGTACAGGAAGGATACTTAAAAAATAAACAAAAAAAAGTTATCCAAATTGAATAGGAATGAGATGGATACTTAAGCATGTTTCATTTACTGATAGGAAAAGACAACTGGGAAAAAAACATTCATAGTTTCCACAGTGCAATCACAGTCATTTTAATTCATTTGGCAGGATCTTAACTGAAAAATAACTGTTACCGATCCAAATGTAAACTTCGGTTGGTTCTAACATATTGCCATTTCCCTTGAAAGGCTGATAACATGGTGCCAATACAGCTGACCAGCACACAGCAAATGGAAAAGGCTGCATTCTCTAAACCCTAAGGAAGGCATATAATCACTGAAATATTTGTCAATGATATACAAGAACTGTTTAAAAGCTCAGGAGGGACACAGGTGGTTCTGCTTATATGTTGGTCTGTCTCCATTTATGCAACATCACCAGTGAAATGGACAGCGTTTGTATATGCTAGTCCATATGCACCATACAGAAACAGGACTATGCTCAGATAGTCCTCAAGTGTCCACAAACCCAACTCTTTAAGATTATTTCCCTCATATTCTTAAAGGAGCAAACTGGCACAGCAAAGTGAATTCCAGTCAATTTGAAATACAAGTGCTCCCTACTATCTGAATACAGCATCTATCAAAGACATAAAATTATTTTTGTTAAATACTTTCATTTATTTATCACAATTCTGAAGTAATCTATATTTCCAGTTAAATTGTTTTCCCTTAATCTTTCAATAAAATGAACACTGGGCAGATACTGAGAAGATATAACTTCCTACAGAGTATGCCAGAAAGCAAGCACTTCTTATTCTAACAACGAAAGATCTTGAACTAGATTTATCAGTCTCACTTCCCTCATAAGAGGCCACACAGGTTATCTCTAGTACTAGCAATACAATTTATACTAGAAAAACACTTAGATTAGGACAGAGATCCTTCAAATTACCATACATTTTAAAGCACCAATAATTTCAATTTCAAACTTTCCACATCCCAGATAATCTTTCAAATCTTTCCTCAAAGTGCATAAATGTACCTCTGATGTTGATCTTGCAGACAATCTACAGTTTTGACTTTGTCCAGCAGATTCTGAATTTCAGTTTTCTGTCTATTAATGATTTCTTTATACTTCGATAACTCATCTTCTGTTCTTAAACGTTCATCCTCTAGACACTTTACCTAAACAGAAAAAGAATCAGAAACTGTTTGTTCTCCCAAACTGCAGAGCAGAATTATTCTGATCAAATGTCTAGACAGTTGGACAAAGCTCCTATGCTATTTTTTTGGTGGTTCTAAGTAGCTTAGAAAAACATTCCAAGTATTTCAGATCAAATACAGTAAGAAAAATATACCAAAAAAAAAAAAAAGGGGGGGGGGGAGGGGGATAAAACTAAGGTGATTAATATTAGCTTT